>JAQSVH010167314.1:3368-23275 GCA_029448705.1 Adansonia digitata
ACGCAGGTGCATAGTGTGTGAGAAGGAATGAACAAACCTTTTTTGCTTCGTTCTACAACCTAAAAATTTTAAAAACCTCAACAATTTATGACATGAATAAAAAAACATTAATCAAGAAGTCAAACCTTAATTACATAAAAATTTACTTAGGAATTTCTTATATTATATTTTTTAAAAATAAAAGAATTATACTTAAATACCTATTAAATAAATAAAATCAATATTTTAAATAATGAGTGATTAATTCTAAGCTTGACTCTAATATGTCCCAATGGAGTCACCAAGTTGTTGTAACATGTTACGACATATTTGACTTGAGAAAATATTTTTGGTTCGGAGCAGGATGAAATCATTGAAACAAATCGCTTGCTTGCTTTTTGTATGGCTATTACAAAGTAGCCTAGAAATTGGAATCACCATCGATCTTTTTAGGGCTAAGTGTGATTGGACACTTATTAAAATTAGTTCTTTTAAAATTCTTAAAATTTATTTTTCTAAAATGATTGATTTTAAAGTATATATTGAGAACCAGAGAAAAGCATTAGGCTTGAGAGTTGGTTATGTATGGGAAAGAATTAACACCCCCACAATGCCTATTGATCAGTACCTATTAACTATGCATTATCCTAAGTTTGACTAAGGTTGATTTTCTTCATGGTATCTAAGAAAAAACATATTATTTTGTTTTTAATCATAATTTATCATTAGAAAAGTCTTGCAAGAAACTCAGCACAACTTGACAAAGATGAAGGCTTTTATTATTTTAGAAATTGCCAATTGCACTCCACTTTTAAAAATAACGTTCTATCATTAAAGGTAATTAATAGAGCCCTCCCTAGCAAACATGGTTAAAAGTCCATGGATTATTTTAACAATAAGACATTGCCTTATTTGGCAAAATAATATTTATTTTTTTAAACATTTTTTGAAGCATATTAATTTTATCATCATTATTTTATTTTTTATATTTGTTTTATTAATTGAAAGACCTTTTTTTATTTTTTTTTCTTTTTTTTTTTTGCTTTTCATATCCTTTTGTCATTTTGTAACCAATATTTAGGTTTGCTGAGTGGGTTTTGCTTGACCCACTTCAAGAGGTAGGCTTAGGTTTAAAACTCAGGTTGTCCCTTTCTTCTTTTGTCCTTTTTTTTTTCTTTTTTCTCTTTTTTTTACTTTTTTTAGTCATTTTATAACAGTTAATTAGGTTAGACACGTAGGTTTCACTTTCACAAAGGCCATTCAATTCTTTTTTTATTTTTATTTTTATTTTGGATTAGATTTAGATCCAAACCAACCCACAGATACATGGGTTGGGCTTGACCCCTTTGCCATTAGCTTAGCCTATATTTAAAACCTAGGCCAATCAATCCCTTTTTTCTATTATTTTTCCTTTTTTCCCCTTTATTCTTTCTTTCTTTTTTCTTTTCTTTCTCTCTTCTTCTTTCCTCTATTCTTTAGTAAAGACCAAAACTAAAATTTTTCCAGAATTCAGCAATAGACCTTTGCATCAACCATTGGGCACTATCATCGATCGCCATTAGTTGATAGTCATTAACTCTTAAACTTCACCCTATACACTTTTCAACCTTCTCTTTCCAAATACAAGGTCTGCTTTTCCTAATATCTTTCAAGATTTTGCTAGATCTATAAGAGAATTTTGAAAATTTTATTTCAAATCCCATTATCGTCCACCATTAAATTGCTCAATATGTTCTTCCCTTTTGTATGACCTTTCTTTCCACTATTGGCATTCTCTTAAAACACATTAAAACCACCATAATCTAAAAACCTAACCTTTAACTCTTGGTGTTTCTCATTTTTTTAATATATGTTTGTTTGTATTATGTATAATTTGCTTAGGGGTACGATTATGGCAATAAGCTTGTTTGTTCGAAGAAATTTTGTTAGTTTTTGTTAAGTTGTTCAATGAATTTTTTTCATTGATATCTATTTTTTTTCTAGTTTTTCTTTATTTCATCTTTTTCTTTAGCTTTAGTTTAAAGTTGGAATTTATGCATAAAATAGTATTAAGGGCTAGGACTGCCATTATTGGCTTTATAGGGGAAGAAGCCAAGGGGTAAAGCTATTGCCATGCTAAGCATGGCGTCTAGCTTTTTTATTTCTAATAATTTATTTGGGCCGTCAAGCCTAATCATAGTCTAAGCTCAACAAGTCCAATTAGTAATGACCCAGTTGATTAAATTAAATAAGTGACCTAACAAAGCCGATATGAAGAAAAATGGGACTTGCTCGAACATTTAAATTAAATGTTATGTTAATACTACTTGGATAAATTCAATGTCAACAATATGCATACACATTTATTTAATAATACAGATGGTCCAAATGTAAAAATAAGTGTTAGTGATAACTAACTTTTTAAAATAGGAATTTAAAAAAGATCAGCCTCAAATTTTTCATGTTTGAATCAAATCATGCATGCTAAAAAATAGAGTTTAATAGCAATTCAATCTTATGAAAAATTATATTTCACAAAACAAAATTTGTATTTAAGTATTGTTAGCAATAACTAAAATTATATAAAGAAATTATAAAATCATAGCTAGAGAAATCAATTATTATTATCATTAGACCGTATATATATATGTATGTATGTATGAATAGTCATCATAAAATTCAAGTATATAATATACTGTAATGCATATAATGTTCTTTAGAATTTTCATAGTTAAATTGTGTGCACTTTAGTTTTTAATTAGTTTAAATAAATAAAATAATTATATGTTTAAAGACTTATGAGTTTTTTGTAGTCATTAAAGAAGATAACGATAAATTATGATTTACTTTTTGTACATCCTACCATACCTAGAATTAATTTAACTTGTAAGTCATAAAAAAAAATGAGTTTAAGCATATATAGCTGACTTTGACATAGCAAAAAGTTACACATGATAAGTGAATTCATCGTTGTAACTTTGTTTGAAGATAGTATGCTTTAGTGTTAATGACATATATAAATATTTGTTTTTTCCCAATACATATTTAATATATTTTTCTAGGTAAATAAAAGGAATTTGACTCATTATTCACAACTTATAGTGTTTTCAAAACTTACAGTACTACATAAATTTACATTAATTATCTCTTCATCATTTTGGTTCGGTGTAAACACTTTATATCTTAATTAAAATAGTATAATTTTATGTAGACTTTATTTTTAAATATTTAGTTAATTTAAATTTATATAAATTAAAAAATTATATTTAAATAAGACAACTTTATTAATTTAACTCATTATTTACAATTTATTGAGTTTTTGAAACTTATAGTACTCCATTAATTTATATTAGCTATCTTCTCATCATTTACATTTAGAGTAAACACTCTATTTATAAATTTTATATAGGCTTTATTTTTAAATATTTGTTGATTTCAATTTATATACATTAAATTAAATAAAAAATTATTAATTTAACTCATTATTCAAAATTTTGAGGGGTTTTAAACTTATAATGCTTCATTAAATTATTTTAGTAATCTCCTCTCTATAGGTTTTGTTAGGATTCTTTCTCATGTTTTGGAGCGTTCTTCGATCCGAAGCAATTTCCAACCTCTTCTCATATTGTCATAAAAATGCTCGAGGCAAATCCCTTCATGTGCTCACTTGGCCTCTTTCTAATTGGAAGTACCATTCTAGAATTGCCCCAGTCAAGCTTTCGAGAAAAATATTAACGAGCAATTTCTCATCTCCAATATACTCAACCATTTTATGGCCACATGTCATCAAATGTGCCTTGGGACATGTGAATCCACCATACTTTTCAAACTTCAAAATTTTAAACTTTGGTGAAATAATCAAATTTGATGCTAAACTAAGATTATCAATACCAACACTGCTATTGAACTTATACCCTTTTATGGTCCTTAACCTTTTTTTAAGAAGCTATAATTTTTTTTATTTTTGATTTTTGCTTTAGTTTGCTTTTCACCTTTCTACGTATGCCTTTTTTCCTTATCAAAATCAAAGACCGTCGAATCTTTTTGAGTGATAGTGGTCATTGCATCTGCCCCTTGTAGAAGGGTATCAAGGTTAATACAAATCACTAGTGGCAAATTTGCTGTAGGCATGTTTCATTGCATATTTTGGGTATTTGTCATTTTTGTATCTTGAACATTAGCCAATGGTCCTTCTACTTGTACTCCCCTAGATGCACTAGCAAACTATTGGCAGTACCTTCTAGCTGTTGGTGAATTGGCTCCCCTACCATGACTAGTTCCATCAACCTTACATTTCGTGCTTGTATTTTTTCCTATCTTGTAGTATCTTGTATTGATTCCATGTAATTCCAATTGATTGGAAAAAATAATTTAAATCAGTTTGCATGAATATCTATGTTTTTGTCAACATTAATTTTTGTTATCATCCTTGTATGAACATCAACGAATGGAAAATTGATCATGGATTAATGAATGAATGAGTGAATATGGTAGCATTCAATGACATAGATTGGGTGCCAAGCAATTGGCTAAGTATCAGACTTGTAAGGGCAAGAATCTGAGGAATTTAAGTCGTGATTCAGCACCATTGTTTTATTAACCAAAACTTTCTAATTTATTCATTTATTGTTCACATACAAAACCACATTTACAAGATTCAAAAGAATAAAGAAAAGGACTGCTACTGAAAAACACTTCATTTTTCTAACTGTGTTAATGCTTTTAAGGAATCTTTGTAAATCCTAATCATTCTTTTTTGAGCCCTATATTTACAAAGCCCACCAAGTCGTGAAAAAGTTGTCTTTATGGTCATTTCATTACCCTTTGGTTTTCTAATGCTTCCAATAATGCGACAGAAGTTTAACAACATCATTCAACCTTAGTTTGACCCAAATTACACTAGCATCAAGTAGGTTTTAAACTTTTCTTTTGAAGGCATGGCATTTTTCTATAGGATGCCGTGGTAATCCCACAGGGTATTCATACTGTGCATTGATTTCATACCATTTAGGATAAGAGGGTTCATAAAAAGTAATGTACACGGGCATAACGAGCTAATTATGGAGTAAAAGTGAGTATAGTTCTTATAAGTTAGTGGGATGGGATTGGAGTTTTGATTCTTTCATGGTTTTTTCTTAGTATGGACACTAAAAGATGATAGGGTAGTATTAGGAGGACCAATAGGGTTTAAGGGTAAGCTAACTTGCATAGGTGTGGAATGAAGTGGCTTTACATCAATCATGTAAATAGGCCAGGGATTGAAATTTTCATCTCATGGTATGCTTGATTTAGTCTTTAAGTCTTCAAGTGCCAGAGCTAGGTTGAAGGGATTGGTGGCTCTTTGGGATCATTGAGAAAATCTTTAACTATTTCTATCATTTGAAAAATTGTTCCATTATCTCTCGAATCTCAGGTCCTATTTCTCTGATTATTCCTTCCAAAGCATTTATTCGTGTTTTTAATCGATCTTCCAAACTTTGATTTTCTGTAGTCATCGAGGATAAGGATGCCCCTAGGCAAAATTCCATTTTTATCCTGTGTAAACCCTTGACCATTTTTACTAGTTTGTCAAGATGATTTTTCATTCATAAACTTCATGACCGATCTCCTTTTTGACAGACTTTAATGTGCTAATTCTTGCCTCTAAAATTATCATCCATGTCTTAGTCCTTTAAATGTAATGAGTGGAATGAATTAAGCATATGGAAATTATGAATGCTTGAGTATACAAACAAATGAATATTTAAACCTTCTAGATGTGGAAAAAAATGCTTGAATGAATTTTCAAGCCTTTTATGGGATATGAATGTCATGCAAAAATTGAAAAGGAAAAATCCTAACACTATTTTCTCTCTTTTCTTTAGCAGACCCAAAGGCTTCAAAATTTTGATCAATCAATTTTTTCTTTTTTCTTTTATTTTGCTTTTTTTTTTTTGCATTTTTTTTAAAGATAGGTTCATGTTTTTTTCTTCTTTCTCTTTTTTTTTTTTAACTTAAAGAAAGAATCCATGAAGTCTATTTTTTCTAGTCATAGAAATTTTTATTAAAAATGAAATAGCAACTGACAAAAATTGCTTTGAGGAAATTCATCACAATATAGCAAATCAAGGAAAGAAAGAAATAAAAATAAAATATATTATAGCAACACAATGTACCCTTATTGATGTCAGGAAAATCAAATTATAGAAGTAAAAGGTTAAAAGTGCTCCCCCATGTGTACCTAATTATGTAACTTTCAAAATTAGGTATGGCTCTAACTAGGTAAAGCCGTTACAATTCATTATATAAAGTTCAGGTTGGACATCTAGGCAGGTTCTCAAATTACTCTCTAAGTTCAAAAAGAACTAATGAGGTACCATAATCCTTACCTGTTATGAGTTTATGTCAAAAAGGGTTTAATTTGAGTGGGAGTATTTTCTATGCTCATAACAAGGTTAACACCTCGGGCAGGTTTTTATTGGCCCAGACAAAGGCTAACAACTCAGAAGGCAAAGCTACCTTACCCTTTCCTAAAATATTGGGTAACCTATGCCCCTTCCATTTGCCTAGAAGAGAACCTAATGATATGCATGTGCATAATGCGTACGAGGGAATGAACAAACATTTATGACTCGATGCTTTCAAAAATAATGAAAACCTTATCCTAAATGCCCTATAACAATGATGTTGTAAAAGAAACAAAAGACTTAGTGAAAAATATGAACAATATATACCAAAATTTTTATATAAATACTTTTTTTTTCAAAATATCGAGAATTATAGTTAAATATCGGCTGAGACCAAATTACTAATAATTTAGTTTAACACATGATTACTTTTAGACCTGACTCTCTAACTTGTCCCTAGCAGAGTCACAAGCTGTTGCAACATAGCCAAGATATAAATTTTGACCAGTTTGACTTAAAGACTGGTGTACCCCTTATTCCTACCTATATATCATTATTCTTTTATTTTTAGGGGCCTTATCATCATTATTTTTTTAATTTCGAGGACTAAGTTATCGAGATGAATTGCTTAGTCAACCTACCCCTAAATAACCATTACAAAATGACTATTGATTTTGTAGTTGCCACTAATCTACTTTGGTTAGGTGAAATTGGTCACGTTTTGGAGTCTGTATCTCTAGCGTTACAAAATCCATGAAAATAAACTCAAGGTCTGCAATAATACCAAGGATCGCATGAAAGGATCTAGGAGTCAGTTATAATCACAAGTAAAGATCGATTTCTCCTACGATGCCTGATAATCGGTACATTATTAATTACGTGCTAACTTAAAATTAGATTTTTATTTGGTTTCAACATCTGCTATTTAATTATAGTTCCCGTATATCAAAATTTTTGAAATCCTAAATTTATTATTCTATATAAGAAAACTAAGTTTTTAATTTTTTTTAAATCAAATTATCTTTAGTACCCAGCTAGAGGATCGGGGGAACACAAAATGTTTTATCATTATCTCTTTTGTGCTCCCATTGGAAAACCAAAGGAATGCGAAAGGCTTTAATAATCAAAATATCTTTCACACCTCATAGGAGGACCGTAGAAGTACAAAAGGTTTTATCTTTACAAAATTTGGAAAAATCTTGATTTTCTTACTTCTAAAAGGATATCTTGCTATTAAATTAATCTATGAAACCTCTTTCATATGCTGCGAGAAATTTTGCATATTACTTTATTTCAAAGACATTACCTTGATTTTAAAACTTCCAATTTGATATGAAATAGTAAAATTTTGTCATAAGACCCAGTTTTGACAAAAAGTACAAAACTAGACTTTAAGGACTCGGGTTGGATCGAAGAGACCAAAATGTCCCTTAAAGTAGAGATTTGACATTAAATTATCCCGATAACCCTAAAAGACTTCCATAACTCCATAAATGAACAAACCTATTCCTATAGTGCACCATCGACACAAAATACCCCGATGATCACATAGGACTTGGTTCTAATGTATATAACTAAAATGTCCTTAGGGTCTACCTTCGACATTAAAGTATCCCAGTAACCTTAAAAGACTTAATAACTTCATGAAAAAAATGAACCTATCCCTATTATGCATCTTCGACATAGAAGTATCTCGGTGATCATAAAGACTCGGTTATGTATATTATTAAAAGATTCCTAAGATCTACCTTTGACATGAAAGCATCCCACTAACCGAAAGGACTCAATAACTTCAAAAAAATAAATCTATCCCTATTATTTAACTTTAACATAGAAGTATCTTGATGATAATAAAGGACTCAGTTTTAGGAAAAATTACTAAAATGGCTCTAGGGTGTATCTGTGACATGTAAGTATCTCGATACCTTAAAGGACAATTTTACCCTAAATGGGTAGCTCTGACATAGAATATGCCATAAAATAAAAAATTGTTAATAAATCCTTAAGCATTTCAAAATTATATTTTAGCCCCAAAATGACTAAAAATGCTAGATGTGCTTCTAAATGACCAAAATACACTAAATGGTCAATTTAATATAGGAAATAAGCTTTTTAACCCTACAAATGCAAGGCTTTCCTAATGGACTTCAAAGTTTTCTAACTTTACAAAAGAGTCTCTCTGTGAAATAAATTACAAAATCAAGCTTCAAACACATCAAAATTCGCATGGAAAACATACCAAAAATCAAATGAAGTATTCAGCTAAACACTCTTGGCCTTGGAATAATTTTTTCACTTTTTACAAACAAGTCTCTAAACTTTTTAAAATTACAAAAAGGTCCCTAAAAGGTTTAAAATGCATAATGTGCATCCAAATATGTTAAAAAATGCATAAAAACACTCTTAAAGGTCCAAAAGTGATTCAACCAAGCATAGAAGGTGTTGGAAAATTCTTTTTCAATTTTTTCAATTTGGTTTTTATGTTTCCTATAATTACTAATAGCCTAATAAAGTCATAAACATCACCAAATCACCTTTAATAAATTCTGCCAAGTATAAAGATACCATTCCAAGGCCTTAAAAATTTTGAAAAAATTATTTTTAAGCCAATGCAAAATTTTAAACATTACAAAATAATCCAAAACATCATAAAAACAGGCATGAGAATTCCATCAAGTGCCACCATCATATTCAGCCAACATGTATATCAACCAAAATCAATTTTTTTCTTCATATAATTTCATAAATATCAACATAAATATATGTCCCAATTTCTACCGAGCTTAAATATACATGAAATCATTATAAATAATGAACATATTAATATAAATCAACATGAAAATGCCAAGGAAAATAGCATAAAACTATATAGATATGAAAATAACATCATTTCTACCAACAATGACAAATTATCTTGACAAAAATCAACTTATTGCTAATAAAAATCAAATATAATAACAAAATCAAGAAACTTTGATCATGGCTTCTGTACTTGGCCTTTTAATATGGATGAAAATCCATGAGCACAAGTAATTACCAAGCTCAGTAAAATGATAAAATATGCATGAAACCAACAAAAATCAAGAGTGAAACTACCTTAAAAGCTTGAAAAACTTGAAAATTTTCTTTTTTTTTTTTACTGTTTTTTTATGGAAGCATTAGACTTCTAAATGAAAGCACCCTCCCTCTATTTAAAGAGGGAGGATTCAACCAATAGGGATAAAATCCCTCTTGGCTTAATGGCCTTAGTTTTTGGTTTTATTTTATTTATTTTTATTACTTTTTAGATTTTTTTAACCTTTTTTTAATAATGCTAAATTAATACATTTGTCATTTTGTATAAGTCACCATGCATGACTCATCATCTAGAAACATGGTTTTTATGATGAAAAAAATCTAATTTGGATAAAAACAAATTATATAGATTAAATTGTAACAAATTAAAAATTATGTGTTCAAGAAATAAAATTGTAAGACCTTTTGGTGAATTGATTTCTCAAAATTTTGATAAATTAAAACTTTAATAAATAAAATTGAAAAATCCATATAATTAGAATGCAAGTTAGTGAATAGAAATAAACAATTAAAGACAACGGAAGGAGAAGCAAACTGAATGATTTAGAGATGTTTAGCTTTAATTCCCTACGTCCTCTACCTCGGCCTCACTTGTCTCGGATTTTCATAATTCACTAACTTGAATTGTCTACCTTTCAAGGACAAAGTATAACCTTTACACTCCCTATCTTTCAAGGCTAAGATAGAAACCTCTACCCTTGATCTTTTGTGGCTAAGATAGAACCCTCTTTCACTACTTTTAAAGGCTAAGTAGAAACTTTCTCTACTTTTCAATGGCTAAGTAAGAGCCTCCTTTTTTTACAAGGATTTGAGTGTAAACAAATAGAACCTCTAAAGGTTAGGTGTTTATAAGAACTTTGGCTCAAGGGAAATATGTATCTAAAGATACAAAATGAAGAATACAAAATAGTAAGAATTAATCCTATGCAAAGATGAAATACTTAGTGCAAATGATTGAAAAGATGAAAGATTTGACTCCAAGTACTATCTCTTGGTTCTTCCTCTTGTTAAAGGTGTTGGAGAGGCTTATTTATATCTTGATCATGATTATAGCTGTTAAGGATATTTGGTGAAGGAATATAGTCGTTGAAGCCTATAAAATGTCATTTCCCGTTGTTCCCCATAGCTCAATATCAATACAATTGAGTGGGTATTGATACATTATGTTTAATGGTCCAAAATATGACCATTAAATAGTGCTATATTGATACAAAATGATCTATCTCGATACAAAACAGTGTTGTATTGATACAGAATAATCTGTCTTGATACATGGATAGCGATTTCTGCATTTTAAGGTTATTTAGCTACTATCAAGTACTGTATCGGTACATTCATATAAAAATCAATTTTAATAGGTTTTTCATGACTTTAAAACATGATAAAAGTAATCTAAAAAGTGTTTTATATAAAAGTATGCATGAAGAAAACATTTTTGAGTGCTTGAAAGGGTTAAAACACATTCTGGTATTTTTCAAAGTATTTATAAGATATTTCATGGAAAAATACTAATCTTGAAAATATTTAACACAAGCTAATTAAGCTTAAGTTTTAGTTTATCAAAACTGAGGTTAATTCAAAGTTAATATGGCTAATAATCTCCCCCTTTTTGATATGACAAAACTTAAGGTGAATTTTTTTGTAAAGCTCCCCCTTAATTATTTAAAGCTTTTCAACAAAACACCCCTTTAATAAAAGCATTATGAAATGGATTTTTTGAGCTTTTATAAAAAATAGAACCACTAAAGGTTAGGTGTTCACAAGAATTTTGGCTTGAGGGAAATATGTATCTAAAGATACAAAATGAAGAATACAAAAATAGAAAGAATTAATCCTATACAAAAATGAACTACTTAGTGAAAATGATGGAAAAGATGAAAAATTTTACTCTAAGCACAATCTCTTGGTTTTTCCTCTGGTTAAAGGTGTTGGAGAGGCTTATAGATAGCCTTGATCATGATTACAGCCATTGAGGAAATTTGGTGAAGGAATATAGCTGTTGAAGCTGGCAAAATGTTATTTCCTGTTATTCCCCATTGCTCTATATCAATAGAATTGAGTGGGTACCGATACATTGTGTTTAATGGTCCAAAATATGACAGTTGAACAATGCTGTATCAATACAGAATAATCTGTCTCAACACATGAACAATGATTTTTGCATTTTATTTAGCTACTGCCAAGTACTGTATCAATAATTCATATGAAAATCAATTTTAATAGGTTTTTCATGACTTTAAAACATTTAAAATTTATCTAAAAAGTGTTTTATATAAAAGTATGTATTAAAAACACATTTTTGAGTGCTTGCAGGAGTTAAAACACATTATAGTATTTTTCAAAGTGTTTACAAAATATTTAATCGAAAAATACTAATCTTGAAGATATTTAAACATAAGCTAATTAAGCTTAAGTTTAAGTTATATCAAAATTGAGATTAATTCAAAGCTAATATAGCTTATAAAAATTTCACATGATAAATTAAATTAAGAATTTAATCAAATGGGAGGTCCAATTAAATATCCATACGAAAATTTTTAAACCAAAAGAATTAAAGTAATTTTTTGGAGAGAGAAAAAGTTAATTAAAAATTTTGAACTTGTAAAAATTTACGAGAAAATCCTAAGGAAGAAAATTGATATTAATAAAAATGAATTGGAATTTCAAAAAGCTATATCAAAGCTATTTTATTGAAATATATAAGAATATTTAAAATTTTAAACTCTAAAAAGTTTTATAGAAAAATTTTATAAGTAGGAAAAAGTTTGTATTTTGGTACCAAAAATTTCCAAAATTATTTTCAAATTTACAAAAATGAATTAAATTTAACACATTACTTAAAGTATTAAATTATAAAAATAATAAAGATGAAAACTTGAAATCAATAAACAAAATTTACCAAGAAAATTTTCACAAGCATAGCACTTTCGGTACTATGAAAATTCAAATTTAATAAATGTGACAACTTGACATCTTGTAGTATAAAATGCCAATATAAATTTTTTCTTGAATATTTTTTGATTTTTTAGGAGGAGTATTGGCTTAAATACTACAAGGATGTCCGTAAGAATACATGATGGTCAATTCCCAAATTTTCATGAAAAAATCTCTAAAAATGGGGAATTTGATCGTAACCTCATATGCAAAAATAAATTTCAAATTTTTAAAAAATTTAAAAGCTGATTTTTTACCTTCATATTCGTCCTTATGAGATTTGTTCTTTGACACCATTGAAATGGTAATTTTTCTATTGTGTGCACAAGCGGTAATTGAGATATGATCAAAGAGGTCTTGAAAATGCCTAATCCATCTAGAAAAGTCAACCCCTACCAGGATGATTACCTAATTATCGATCTTGGATATTTTAGGACTATTAGGGAAAGGGCTTGGACAAAATTAGCTATCTACAGTGATTGGCTAACTTTCGTGGGTAGGCTATAGTAATTTTAATCACTTTAAAATCACTTAGTAAATATGAATAAGTTGTTCTAATCAAATTAAAACTCTTTATAAGGTAGGAACACTTCTTATCTTAAGCTACTTAATTCAATCACAACTCTATATCATAGTGTCATTAATGAACCTATCGATGCATCATGTCTAGATCATTGTTGGTCCAAAGACTTTAATTCACAATCAACATCTTAGAATCCTAATCAGACTCAATCTCATGGTTTAACAAAGTTTGATTCACAATCAAAATCCTTGCTTAAGTAAAACTCTTTAACTTAGCAAGTGTTATAATCCCAATCAAACATTAACTCCTAGTGTTATGCTCAGATTTTAAATATAATCGAGGCAGCATTTAGTATGGTACAATACAAGAAGATCAAATTTCATTCGCAATCAAATTTCATACAATGAGAAATTTTTTCTTGATTTGGACAACTTTAAATTTAGCCAAGACAATTTATCTGAAGACATGTCTATTTTAAGATAAGCTTATCCACATTGTCTAGTAATACATCAGGACAACTTATTTTAAGACTTATCTACTTTAGACTTGTCTTAATAAAACAAGCTATCCATCTTACTTTGACACATGTCTTGTTTAGACATTATCTTGTTAAGGCAAACTTATCTATATTGTTTTATTAAGGCAAGAATATCCATATTGTCTTAGCATATGTCAACTTTAAACATTATCTTATTAAGACAACCTTATTTGCTTTATCTTATTAGGGCAAGTTTATCGTATTGTCTTTTTTTAAGACATCCTTGTTTGGATTTCGCAAATCCAAATTGTCTTAAACTTTCTTTAATTGAACTATTTAATTAAGTCCTTCAAATTTCAATTAAGTCTAACTTAATTGAATTCCAAGTTTAATCCAACAAATTATATTATTTTGTATGACTTATTAGGTTTCCAACATGTTGATAATGCGTACAAACCGTAATCTATGTTTTGATACACAACTTACTATGTATAAACATAGATCATGAGTGGGATCTACCCAAATTTTGTAAAGTCATATGACTCTCATTGAAACCTTTTAGTAACCAGTCAAGCAATGTAATTTAGTCTTTTGACCAAATATCTCGAAAAGACCATGAGCATGGTGTAGTGTCTACTTATCTATTAATCCATGTTAGTTCTTATAGCATATGGTTCACCTCATGACTTTAAAGAAATCATTATCCCAAATTAATCATGCGGTGGCTAATAACTTTATCAAGCTAACCAAAGCCAAGAACAAATGAAATATATCTCCAATATCATTTGGGGTGTGTGCATCCTCTCTAGATCACTCATCCACCTTTGTATGCTTCATGTCATACCTAAAATCACCCTACCTTTAGCATCCATCAAAGTGGACCTATTCGTGATGAAATTAAAACATGACACTCCTTATACAAGATGACCTAGGATTTTGCCAAACACCATAAACCCTAATAATCACACCTTATTTTTTTCTTTGCCTTCTCTTTTTCTTTTTTTCTTGCTACTGTAATCAAGAAATTATTAGTTCTTTCTTAAGAGCGAAAATAGCAATGTAACCTTCTGATTTAGACTAAAGTTATCTTCTAGCTATCACTAGATAATCCTCTGTCCTTGATAAGGTTCCAAATACCATTTGCGTGGATCACATTGCAAGTAAGCACTTGAGTTGCTCTTGATCTTAAAGAAAGCTCAAAATGATCAATCTTGAACATATTCTTGCCTAAGAGCTGATACCTTCAAAGCTATAAGTCTTTAAAGAGGTATAATTGCTAATACGAAGTTTCTTTAATATGAAAAAAATTTTGTAATCACATGTCAATAGCATTCTAAATATCCAAAGGCATATGATAGTTTTTTTTTTTTAATTTTTTGTTGTGCATATTTTATTGTAATTCTTTATTTTATTAATTATGTCAAATAGTTGAGCATGAACTCAGATGTGCAATAAGGAATTCCTTTCATAACTAATCTGAATTTAGGCACACTTGTCACAATTTAATTTTATGCAAAAGTAGTATTATTCTTGTTATAGTCTGGTAAATAAAGCTAATTTGAAAATTTATAAGATTCTAATGTATAAAACTTAATTTTCTTCAACACATTTGACTGGAACCCAAATTAGGAGCAATGCAAGGAATTTTTTAGGGCAACTACAATTAACTACAATGGTTCGAATTGGTAATAGCAAATACTTGTTAGAAATTGTCAAGAAAGTTTATATTCTTGTGATAGTGCAAAAACATTTTCTACTACAATTTCTATTTAAAATATTGACTAAATAAACATTTTAGTATATTTATGTCTTTATTGACATTGATTCGCTTCCATTGTATTGATATAAAGAAATAGCTTTTAATTTAGTGTGTAAATACTTGATTTTAGCTATTAAAATATTATTATTGATTTTAGCTACTAATATATTATCTCTTTTTAAAGATAAATAAAGTTTTTACAAGAAATTACAATGCTACATACAATAGCAAAGGTAATTTAGATCAAGCAATAATATTGCTTCATTGAAGTTTGCTTTATTGAAAGTTCTTTTAATGGACATCTCTTATTTATAACTGCTCATGCTCAAAACAGTTTTTTATTCAAAACAACTCTTGTTTAAAATAACTTTTATTTAGAACAGCCTCTGTTTAGAAAAGTCTCCATTAAGAAAAGCTTCAGAATAGCTCTTGGTTAAAATAGTCTTTGTTCGAAAAAAAAACTCTTGCTCAGAATAGCTCTAATTTATAGCTCTTATTCAAAATAATATCTTTAAGGAACAATAGCTTTACAAATTAATACCTCCATGGACCAACTCATTTACAGAACAACCTTTTTAAGGAAAGACACTTCCTTTAAGAAGTAGTCTACAGAAAAGTTTCACTTAATATTACTTCACAAAAGTAAAAAGAAAAAAATGGGGATAACCTCGAATATGGCAAGGTTTTTGGGCTAGTTTGCTATTGGGATGTTCTACGGAGCTCAACTTTGTGAGTCAAATATGGAGATAGTTAAGAGGTCTTTTCTTAACCTTTCTCTATAAATAAGCGTTTATTCTTTTCTTTTAGAACAAACAGTGAACTCTTGTTCATAATTTACTAATACCAATAATAATATAAACTTTCATTAAACAAAATAGTAATACTTTAGTTATTGACAATATTCTTCATTTTACCTATTAAATACTCATGTTTTGTAACTTTTATTCTGAGACCTATAAATAGGAGTTCTCACAACTCATTAAGGGACTTTTGGGGTTTTGATAAATTTTTCTAAAATTCTCTTTACATTTTTTCTTTTGCAACTCTTTATTTAGTTCTATTCCTGTTATGTAGTATAAGCCTTTATGGGTTAGGTCAAGTCAAGCTAGGTCTAAGCATAGAATTAATATTATTCATGCTTGCCCAATCTCATCCGACCTAAAATATACATCTTAAATTTTGCCCGAGCCCACCCATATCTGTAAATGGGTCACCCAAGCCCGTTTACGCCCATCCATATTATTTTTTAATTTAATTTTTAAAAAATTTTAAATATTTAATATTTAATAATTTAATAATTTTCCTTTATTAAGTTTTAAAATATAAATAACTTAACTTTTTTTTAATATTCACATTATATAGTTACTCTTTATATGATAAAAATTACATAATATATAAATAAAAAATTAATATATATTTTATAATTGAAAATAGGTTGGGACAGGCTCCGGTCTTGACTATTGGAGCCAATGCTTGGCCTATTTTCTAGACAGGCCTCATTTTTTTATCCAAGCCTATTTTTTGGAGCCTAATATTTTTGCCTAAATCCTCTCAAATATTGGACGAGTCTTTAGGCTTGGACAGGTAATCTGGATCATGAACTCTTCTATTATGTAATATTTCTCCTTTGTTTACCACCAACTAATGTTATACTCAATACTTTAGGGTATGCACTAGTCTTTTTCTATGTAATTTCTTGACACATTCATTTTACTTATTTGCAATACTTTTTTTCCTTACTCAAAAACCCCGTTAAGCAGTGATAACTGATAAATAAAGTCTTAGGTACTTGGGCTTGGTTTATGTTTCATCAATCCAACCAAATGGCTACTTTTTCTAGTAAAAAAGGTCCTTTGAGTAAGAGTTTTTTTTCCCTTTGAATGAAGATATGTTGATTTCATGTAACAAGTGAATTAAACTCTAAATCTATATTCGTCTTATGAGATGAACATGTTATTCAAAAATTCATGGTGGTAATTAATATGGAACTACTCATACGGTTTTTGAAAAAATATGCTTAAATGATTCCAAGGAATGTTCATTGGCAAATATTGGCGGCCTTTTACATAAAACTATGAAGCACGGACATGGGCACATAATACGAGTATGATACAATGCGGACAAAGTGACATGGCAATTTTTAAAAAATGATGATATGAATAGGTAGGACACAAAAATAAAAATATATGTTTTATAAATTTTTATGTGAAAATATTTATATATTTTTTCTTTATACAAATAAAAAATATATTTTTGAAAATATTTGATTTAGTACATTAATTTTATTGATCCATTAATTAGACAAGAGGCCAAATACTCAATCCAAGTACTTTACCCAACATCTTGGGTCCCAAAATATTAATAGGGCTTAAATATTCATTTTTCTTTTGATTTCAATATTAAAACCTAGTTTCTTGTTATCTTTTTCTCTTTTTCCCCTCTATCGCTCCCATATTCTTTTTTCTTTTATCTTTCTATAGAATTTCTCTCTTATTCTTCATTTGCTTCTTTCGTGGGCTACAGCATTCTTAGTTAGCCTTGCTTCTTCCTTCGACCACAACATTCTTAGCCAACCATGACGCTTGCTTCTTTTTCTCTTGTCTTCACTTTTTTCTTTTTTTTTCTATCTTTTGCGGCACAAAGGCCTATTTTTTTCTTTTGTTTTTTGTCTTTTTATAGCACAAGGCTTGCTTTTTTTTCTTTCTCTTCTTTTTTTTTTTTTTGCAAAACTTCTTCCCAAGGTAGTCAGTGACATACCGGTGGATATACCATTTTTGTTTTGGTACAAGTACTACCAATACTAGTGTATATCAGTGTACCATTTTGGATTTATCGATATTTTTGAAAAGTTTTAATATATGTATATGAAAAATATTTTCAACTATTAAAGAATGCAATTAAATGAATTTCAAATATCAAATATTCGTCAATTATATATAAGATTTCATAAAAACTTCACCAAATACAAAACATCATTAAGCAAACTATACAAATAAAATCATTCATTAAGCAAATCCAATACAATAAGATCATTTATTTATCAAATCAAATAAGACCAAACCCAAAACATTAAACACAAAAATACCAAATACAAGTCATCATTAAGCAAGCAAGCATATGAAATTGAAGTAATAGGATATCAATACAAACAAGATCATTCATCAACATCATTCACATTTCCAAGTTCTCCAAAAATACTAGTCCATTCCCATTGACTTTCATTTGGTGGACTATTGATTTCATCATCTTCATCATAAACAACATTTTCATCCTAAACAATTTTTAAAAAAGTAATCAAAGGCTCTTCAATAGCTTCCCAATCTATATCAAAGTCAACTTTATCAAGAAGGGTTGGCTCTTCAGCTACCCAATCTTACATAATGTCAATGTTCTTAAGACTAATAGGATCCAATACTTCTTTTCTTTTGTTAAGATTCCTAGTAATTAGACAACAAGTAAAATTCAAATAATATTACATGGAAGTATTGAACATTATATGTAAAACTAATAAGATTTTTTACCATAAATATAATTAATTGTAAAAAAATACCTTTCTCGAAGCTTTAAATTGTAAAGAACAAAGGTAAGGTCATTTAATCTTTTATGCTCAAGCTTATTTTACCTTTTGGAATGGATGAAATCAAATGTGCTCTAATTTCTTTCGCAGCCGGTTACACTAATACATTGGCTAGGCACTCGAATTACAAATTTTTATAGCTCTAGTGTGTCATTCCCAAATTGTTCGCACCATGATACTGCATGTAAAATTAAAAAGAATTAAATTACATTAAATCATATAATCACATTACAACCAAGTATAAAAAACTACTACTATTTTACCTAGATTTAATTTTGTCCTTTGACGTATAGCAAGAAACATTCCAAAATCACTATTAGAGTTCTATACTCTTCAAGTTTTGCACTAATAATGTCTTGTATATCATCACCAGGAACCAATCTTGTATGAGCATTAAGGAAACCTCTTGTAACTTCATTTTTCTTGCTAAAAGATGGTCTAAAAAAATGCTCAAATTAAGTAAGCAACCTGCCATATGCAAAAGAGAACTAAGTTGCTTATCCCATCTTACATCAATCACTCTCAAATATGGCATATATTAAGAAACCCTATTCTTGAACCTCATTTTTATGGTCTCTTTTGCCTTGTCTATAGCTTCATACAAAAAACCCATACTTGGTTTTTCTTTACAATCAACAAGACGAAGAATTTTCACAAGTGGTTCACTTACTTTCACAATGTGATGACACTGACACCAAAAGCCGTTGGGAACATTTGGTGAAGAAATATAGCCGTTGGAGCCTTTGCAAGTGTTAAATTTCCTAGTGTTCTCGTGCCTTTGTATCGATACAGTACCAATGGTATCGATACATAACTTAAAAAAGTAGCCATTATAACTTCTTATATCAATACTGTAATCTGAGTATCGATACTAAGAAGTTGTATCGATACATATGAGGGTTTCAGCCAAACATAGGCTACTGCCAAGCTCTGTATCGATACATACACATAGTGTATCGATACTTTCATATAAAAATCAATTTTAAAGGGTTTTTCATGACTTTAAAACATGTTAAACTTATCTAAAAAATGTTTTGTATAAATGTATGTATAAAAAATATATTTTTGAATGCTTGAAGATGTTAAAACACATTCTAGTATTTTTCAAAGTGTTTATGAAATATTTCATGAAAAAATACCAATCTTGAAAATATTTAAACACAAGCTAATTAAGCTTAAGTTTTAGTTATATCAAAACTAAGATTAATTCAAAGCTA
>JAQSVH010167333.1:0-23272 GCA_029448705.1 Adansonia digitata
TGTTTGATTGCTGAGAAATTAGAGAAAAGAAATCTCAATCCATCTTTTCCTTCCTTCTTTGGGGCTGTTTTTTCAGCTCTCCAGCAGTTCATCTTTTCTTTTTTTTCCTTTACTTTTCTCTTGATTTTCTGGGCTGAAATGCTTTTGATGTTAAGATTTTGCATTTATTACTGCTACGAACTGGAACATTTTTTTGTAAAGTATCGACATTTAATATGGATTCTTATGCAGTTATTTCATGAGCCGAACTGGGACACAAAGCAGAAATGGTGGAGAATGTAGAAATTGATGAGAAGGTGGATTTTGACAACAATTACGTGGAGGGAGATGATATGATGTTCAAGAATATCTAGATGAGGATGGAGTGGATGATAGTGGTGATTGAAATGGGGAAGAAAATGATGTAGAAGAGTACAGGGACTCGAAATCTGTGGTGGATGGAAAAGATCAACCATCGGAAGTAGAAAGAAGCCACATTGATAAAAAGCCTATGGAAGATGAAGAAAACCCCATGGCTTCTATCAGTGCGGAAGAAAACGAGAAGCATGTTCAACTTCTCGCCTTGCCTCTGCATGGTTCTGGATTTTCGTAGGCGGGTTTCTGAAGGATGCCTCAGAAGCAGACTTGACTGAACTTTGTGGACCAATAGGAGAAATTTTTGAGGTTGCAACTTTGTATTTGTGGTTTTCAAGCTTTTTTCTTTATGATAATTGAGGATTTCTCACTGTTGAGAGTAAATTGTTCCACAAATACGTTTAATGAAAGACAAGGAATCTGGTGAAAGCAAGGGTTATGCTTTTGTGGCATTCAAATTGGAAGAGTTTGCACTAAAGGCAATTGGAGAGTTGCACGGTAAAGAGTTCAGGGTAATTTTGCTGCCTCTTGCATTTGCTTTAGATGGCTTGTTGATGCAACGTATTGGATTCTTTTTTTTTTAACACTGTAGTTTGGTATTTCTTTTTAAATATGCATAATCTTCTCTGCAGGGTAAAATAATAAGGTGTTCTCTCTCTGAAACTAAGAGCAGATTATTTATTGGTAATGTTCCTAAGTTCTGGACTGAGGATGAGTTCAGAAAAGCCGTTGATGGTGTCGGTCCCGGAGTTGAATATTGAACTCATAAAGGTGGAATTTTAGACTAGATGATACTTTTAGATTATTATGAGTGTAAATATTGAAAAATGACTTTATCATTTCAATTTGAGAATTACAGGATCCTCAAAAGTCAAGCCATAATCATGGTTTTGCTTTTATCTTGTTCTACAACAATGCCTACACGGATTATTCTAGGCAGAAAATGTCAAGTTCAAATTTTAAGCTTGATGGCAATGCTCCTACTGTCACCTCGGCTGATGCAAAGAGTACACTCAATCATTCTGCTGCTTTGGAGTTAAAGTATAAAGGAATTAGAGCAGACATATACTTGAGATACATTTTGAATTGTTATCTTGACTAACCACTTTCGGGTTTTTTTTCTCTATCCCTCTCTGCCCCCCACACCAACTTTTCTCTAGCCGGGAGGGGGGGGGGGAGCTTTTTAGCTATTCGTTTGAATCATTAATTGCTCAATGATAATAATTGGATGTATGAAACTATGTAAACCTTTCTTATGGGTAAACGAAAGCAAAGATCCAATTTTTAATATATTTTAACATCTTGGGCTCACTATGTTACATGTTTTGGAATTACCAGGTGAAGGCACTCTATGTCAAAAACATTCCTGATAACACTTCTATTGAGAAACTAAAGGAAGTATTTCAGCGCCATGGAGAAGTAACAAAAGTGGTCATGCAACCTGGCAAGGCGAGGAAGCGGGATTTTGGGTTTATACATTATGCTGAAAGGTCAAATGCTTTAAAGGCCATCAAAGATACAAATAAGTAAGAAATAGACGGTAATTTTATCATGCATTACCTCATACTCTTTTAAGGACAAAATTATAGGTCTGATTGGTCTGGCTGCTGCTTAAATCATTTAGGTTATGTTCAAAATTATTTAAGGAAAAACAGGGTGCAGTGCATTATCTGATATTCTCTCTTAACTCGAGTAATCAACAACTTTTGGTGAACTGATTGTAAGACTGCTGAGATAAAATAAGATAAGAAATTAAATGATCTAATAACATCAGAGGAAGGTACTTCTAAATATTTTGCCTTATGAAATATATGTGGAAAAACTATTTTCTGTTGATATAAGGATTTGTTTAGGATTGGTTTCTTGCATTAACATATTTCTAGTTTTGGCATATAAATCATCCCTGAGTTTGGTTGTCGATGATATTTGGCTTTCATGTTTGTTTTAGATGCTATAATGGTTGCCTTTTCCCCCTAAATATGTTTGACTGACTTGACTGTAGGCCAAAGTGTAGAGATTGTCCTTGCCAAACCTCAAGACCGATAAGAAAACCAATGCAGCATGCCCTTACAGTACTGGGCTTCATCTGAACCATTTTCCGCACCCTTGGTATGATGGTTTTATCGGACCTTTATATGGGTCCTTAAGTGCTGGATTTGGTGTTACGACTAGTTTTCAGTAGGTACTTTGGTTGATTTGTAATTTGCATCTTAGATACATTTCTTTTGTCGTTAGAAGTAATGCATAATCATGCACATGAACAGCCAGTAATATAAGGAAGAGGGCCAATGCCAATAGGGATGGCTATGGTACCCATGGTTCTACCAGATGGTGGAATAGGATATGTTCTGTAAGTTACCTCTTGTTGTTAAAATTGTATATATATATTTTTTACTTGGATGACAATATATTTTTAACAATTGTGTTTTCTCTTCTGGAACTTAGGCAGCCAGCAGCCTGGACCTGGAGTGCAGATGCCAGCATCACGTCTCGAAGAGTTGTTTGGACCGATGGTCCAGGTGGACCAGCAGGGTGAGGCGGAAGCAATGGCGGCTGCGATGATAGCAACTGCATTAGAAAAATCGACTCCATTAGTTTGTGGAACTGTAGAGACATGTAGCTCTCAGATGACTGGTTATAGAGACGAAAAATGACAAACTTCTTAACCAACCTTCTTCTCACTCTTTCACTCTCCCCTCCGCAGTCCATTACCACCAAAATCAAGGAGAACACAAAAATTAGGAAGAGTAAACTATGTTGGAATCGGGAAATTGAAGCATCAAATAAAACCAAATCTTTAAGGAGAGGCAGTTGAAGTATTGTTTGACAAGTTTAGTTGTACTCTAAATGGTATTATTTTATTGGCACATAGCAGGAAACAAAATGTCGGCTTTTGTTTAAGGCTTCAGTCATATTCCAAGTTTACTTGTAGTTTTCTCAGTTTCATGGATGGCCGAATCTTGTTCAATGGCTGCCTGTAAACACTCTAAGTGGGTCAAGTACAGCTAATAAGGAAAGAGACGTCGCAAGAAAATGAAGCGCTATTCTGCAAAGTGAAATTCAAGTTTCTCAGGACCAAGATTTTAAGGAATGGATTTGATGTTTTTAAACTCTAATAACAGCTTGCATATAACATTAAACTTTGAATGATACAAAGATATAAAGAACAAAGAAGGTTGATTGATTCAAGTGGCGTCTTCCAGTTCCTGAAGACGCTTTTCCAGCTCATCCAACTTAAGACTCCACTCACTCTTTATTTCCAAGGGCCTAATATTGTTGTAATCGATGCCATCCTTTTCTCTTTGACTCACATCAGATGACGTTAATCCCTTCTTCTTTCTCTTGTTTTTCTTCTTCTTCTTCTGGGCGGCGGCTCTCTGCAAAGCCCAAAGCACGTCTGACCCACTTATCTCCTTCCCATCTTCTTGCTTGGGGTTGTTGTACCCGCCTCCGTTGAAGGCGGCTGACCGACGACGTAAACGGGCAGTGGCTGAGAAGTCGAGGGGAAAATGGGTTGCAAGTAGATGTTTGGTTGGTTTGGGTATGGGAGCCGGAAAAAAGGGTCCAGCCGGAGTTAGAGACGCAGCCCACATGCTTCTTTAGCCTTTCCTAAAAATTTAACTTTACAAACAGAAGTACTAAATATAAGCAGAGGTCCAAACGGATGAAGATCATCTATTAGCTAAGATTCTAAGAAGACCCAATTTTCTTTTCTTCTTTCTCTCTCACCCCCCCCCCCCCTTCCCCTTTTCCCACACTGTAAAATCTTCATCTTTTTAATTAAATTTTATAATTGTAACACCATTGTCAAATTACAAATCATCTAGGCAAGAGCTTAGCTCAATCATTTAGGAAACCATCAAAATTCTTTTCTTTTATATTTTAGATCGTTAAAAAATTAAATCCAATTATTAAAATTAAAAATTCAATATATTATTAACAAATTATTAGAGAACTTTATGGATCGGATTTTAATTTAAAATTTTTTTATTTTTTTAAATTCTAATTAATTTAAAAAATTATTTTATTATTTAAAATTTTAAAATTATATTAATATTTATATTAAATTTAAATAAAATTTTTATTATTATTTAAATAATAATTTAAATTAAATTAAAAATTTAAATTTTAAAATGTTATATTTAAATCTGATCAAACAGGGCAAGCCTATTTTTAAGTTGACTCTTTCCCGTTTTCGCACATGTTTTTTTTGGGTATAACAATAATTGTTATATATATATATATGTATATATTACTACGTATAAGAATGATGAAAATGGCGCCTTTACAAATTCCGGGGGTGCTGAGGAAATTAGCTTAATTGGTCCCATCACGTGTTATTACATTAATGAAGAATTCCTGAACTTCCACCAATTTGAACCAAAGGTCTTATCAAATATCATCAACATCATTAAATATATATATATATATATACATTTATGCATGTATTTATATACGACTGCATATCACCGCAACAAAATATATCATATTTTTTTACGTCTGCATCACATAAATTTATATAGTATTCATAACTAAAATTATATAATTTCTTTAACGATATATTTGATTAGTTAAAATTAAATAGAATACGAATAAAATAAGTATTCGATAAAATAAAAAATAAGAATAAGTATTGCATACTTTGGTGGATTAAATTGAATAGATAAAGGATGGTATTAAGTTGTTTAGTTGGTTAGAATTATATTAAAAATATATAAACAAGGGGTATCAAATGACTACTATAACCTTAAGTTAAAAATAAAATTTTTATTTAGAAAATTAAACTTAATTAATTAATTAATTTCTAAAATATAAAATATAAATATAAAATATCTAATTATTTAATATATTATATTTTTAAATAAAATTTTTTAAAATTAAATTTAAATGACTTATATTTCATTGATGTGGTATCATATGATAATATAAAAAATTATAAATTATTAATTCATCAAATATAATTTTTTTTATAATTAGTGACTTTAATATAATGGACCTGCTTTGCTCTCCCTTATCATTGATTCTAAATAAATTATGTAACTATATATCATTTTTATCTGTTCTTGTTTTTTTCTTAGAAGTATCTTAGGTTAGGCTGTTATAGAATAATCATTTTTTTTCATTAAAATGATTACAAAACAAATTACTAAAACAATGGTTACTATATATAATAACCATTTTTTGGATTCTTTTATTAATAATCTTTCGGCTTAGCAAATATATAATAAGTTTAATACAATATATATAGTAATTTCGAGATACTAAAGGTAGGATTCAATATTCTCACCACATCATATGGTGTAGGGTTAATTTCTTTTCCCTTTCAACTACCGATCAATTACTGCGTAAATCATTAAAAAAGAAAAAAGGGCTACTGATTGGGTCACCGTTCGTCTACTCCATGGAACAAGTCACAACCAATTAATTGACCCTAAATGGAGATATCAAGCAAGGGGAACCTTCACCGGGTACTTTTCAATTTCATCCTTCCATGGGTTACCCTTTGACTCACTCAAGGAATTCGACCTAAGGGCTCTCCAAACAGCGCTGTTACACTTGAACCCCGAGCCGAATGCAATCTGCCACACCCGGTCACCACCCGAAATCCGACCCTTGGCCTCCGTATAAGCCAACTCATACCACAGTGAGCTGCTTGAAGTGTTTCCAAATCTATGTAGAGTCATCCTTGAAGGCTCCATATGCCAATCTGTTAGTTGCAAATTCTTCTGTATTTCATCCAAAACCGCCCTTCCACCAGCATGGATACAAAAATGCTCAAAAGCAAGCTTGAAATCAGGTATATAGGGCTTAACTTTGGCTTTAAAAATCTTCTTTCGAACAAGGGTAACGACGAACATGAACTGCTCTGTGAATGGTAGCACGAGGGGACCCAGGGTGGTGATATTGGTTTTCAATGCATCGCCAGCCACAGCCATTAATTCACGAGCCAATGAAACTCCGATGGTTCCTTTGTCATCCTCTCTCTGGTAAACGCAGTTGTAATGCTTATCATCCGCGCCTTTATGGGTTCGAACCAAGTGAACGAGCTCGTACTTGGAACGAGCCTTGTCTCGTGCCTTGTTTGACAAAAGCACGGCGGCTCCACCCATCCGAAATATGCAATTGCATAGCAACATGGACCTGTCATTGCCGAAATACCAATTCAGAGTAATGTTTTCAGTGCTTACCACCACAGCATACATGTTGGGATTGGCTTGAAGGAGGTTTTTAGCGAGTTCGATGGATATAAGCCCAGCACTGCAGCCCATTCCTCCAAGATTGTAGCTTTTAATATCTGTACGTAGCTTGTAATGGTTGATTATCATGGCTGAAAGAGATGGCGTTGGATTAAACAAGCTGCAATTCACGATAAGGATGTCAATATCCTTTGGTTTGACACCGGTTTTCTCAAAAAGGGAGTCAAGTGCTCCGAACATAACAGCTTCAGCTTCAGATCGAGCCTCTTCCATGCACAAATTTGGTGGTCTAGATGTTATTCCTTTTGGGAAATACGTCTCATCTCCTAAACCAGACCGGGTTGATATCCTTCTTTGAAATTGAAGCGTCTCCTCCGTGAAAGCACCGCTATCTTCAGTCATCTTTAGGAACGAGTCAACTGACATTTTACGATCATCTTCAGATTTGTAACAAGCGAAGTCGACCAGATAAACCGGCCTAGACCGCTTCGCACAGTAGAGACCAAATAGGAAGAACAGGATTAGTGAACCAGCTAGTCTTGTGGCAGCATCAATGCTCTCAAGTCGAAGGGCTTGATTGGTGTATAACTCGGAAATCCAGTCCAATTCTAGACCAGAGAACTGAACCAAAGGGGAAATGACAAGTGGTAAAATAAGAGCAAACATGAGTATGTTGGCGGGGTTACATGAATAACCATAGCCTAACCCTAACTTTACATACTTAAGCTTCACAGATTGGAGGAAATCAGGCAATCTCTGCCGGATTTTGATGACAGCGGAGGAGGAGTCTTTGAATGCCATTTCCGCCGTCAACCTCTCATTGTCCATTTCTATGCTATCCCTATCCATATCGTCTCCCTCAGTACTCACCTTTTGAGGGGTCTTAAGGAATATTGGGTTATTGTCTTGTCGATGATAAGCTGAACAAAAAATAAAATATCCTAAAAAGAAATTTGCTTAAATAAAAGCAGAAGGCTAAGAAAACCGGAAAGAGCTGGTTTGGATATGAAAAGGGGTGGGAGAAAGTTAAAGAAAATAAGCTCTGAATGAAACCTGAAGAATGGGGAAGCTGGCTAGACCACTCTATATTTAATATAACAATAATTACAAGAAAAGAAAAGTAAGGAAAGCTGGAAGGAGAGTGTTGAATTAATGGTGGGTAGGTCCGAGAAAGGATAGATTGCTCAACCACCATGGGAAACAAGGGATATATTATGGGATTAGTATCGAGAAAGCATAAAAAATAAACAAATAAATTGAGTCAAAAAGTTCAAAAAATCAAGTTTGGGGAAGAAGGGTGTGTAGGTATAATTTTTGTTGATGGGGACTCTGGGGGAGGGGCCTAATGCATACGCCACGCACCATGTGAGATTGCGAGGTTTCTTTCAAGAAAGCTCAAAGAGTCCTTAAGATCTTTTCGTTTCCCATTGCATGGCATTTTGCTTATTGCCAGGAAATCACAACGGCGTTATATATATATATATATTTGACGCATCACGTTGCGTAGAATCATAATATATTAATTCAATAAAATTTTTAAAATTAAAAATTTATACTTGATGTGTTAAAATAAATAAAAATGATTTATTTTTAATAAAATAATTTAAAAATAATATATAAATTTATACATAATTAATGTATTAAATATATATTTTTAAAAATTATTTTTAACGTATTGATATTATATAATAAATTGACAATATATTGTACACGGCCAAATTCATCAGATATATTTTTTTTACATAAAAATAGAATCCACTTGGGCATCAAAGCAAGCGATGAAACCATAAAAGGGTCAAAAGAGAGAGAAGGGTAGTAAAGGGAAAGCAGCAAAATTAGCCCTCAGCCTGTCCAAATTCCCTGTATGGAAACTTAAGAAACAGACTATCTTCCATCTTTAAACGTTAGTCTTGTTGTCCAATGACAATTTCGCCACTTGTTCTTTTTATTGGGGGTGGGGGTGTTAAAAAAGGGCCAGCTACAGCTGCCAAAATAATGAAAGGAACAAATTTGTAGTATTTATTTAGGTACGCATTCCTTCCCTCCCAGTTCCCACTTGTTCCTTCCTTTTATCTGCTTTCAATGTTTTCCTTTAATCTCAGTTTTCTCTTCAGGGAAATCCTACGGCAGATTTTTTGTTTTCTTTTATGTGGTAGAGATTCAACTTTTTGTCAATTTATAGTTAATTTCAAAACAATGCCTATTCACAATCAAATCCAGATGTCAAAACTATGGTTTCCCAAAAGTAGTATATTTGTAAATAACCTAATAAATAGCTATCTACCTTATTATTTTATAGAAATAAGTTCCCATCTCTAAATTAAATCTGTAATATACCTATAGCTTGCTCATAAACTCATATTAATATTTAAAAAATAATAAAATATTATTTTTATATTTTTATTTTTTAAATAATAATTCAAATCAAATCAAATTAACTAAAATCAATAAATTTTTTATTTAAATTTAATTCGATATAAATATTTAAATTATCCAATCTTAGAATAGCCTTTTTGATAGTAAGAAAAAGTAAAATTTGGTGCTGCGTTTAGGTGTTTAATTAATTAACTGTAGCTACTCCAAAAAAAGTAAGAGTTTGGTTTAGCTAAGGTTGATCCAAATATTATATATATATATATATATATACTCGTTTTGGTCCAATTTGATGCCTAATTTTTAGCAGCTTTTCTTTCTCTGCTTTAATCAACATTTAACATTCATGATTAATGATTAATCCTCCCTCCCTATCTTTAACAAACTATACTGCGAGGAAAAATAAAACTGAAGTTATATCTATAACTTTTATATAAAAAAAATCAAATTTTAAAATCTATAATATTTGTTTATTTACAAACTACGGTCTATTTTCCATAGAAAAATTGAACTTTTCATTTTCTTCCATGATCTAAGTTTTCATTGTCAATAATCAAAATCCAAGCTTTTAGATAAATCCTAAAGTTTTTCAAATATATAAAGAAAAAAAAAACATATATAATCATATGGGAGTATACTTTTTGGTTAAAAGAACGGTCAAGAGGAGTTATAGGAGATGAAAATTAAAAAGCTTCGAATTACTTGAAAAAAAACAATTTTTTTTTTTTGTTAGTTTCAAAGTATTTGATTGGACTCAAAAAGGCAGCAGCACCAAAATTCACGATGAAAGGAACGAAAATTGACTTGAAAATAACGGAGAAGGCGAAAGTCTGCCGATAGGACGCGCGCATGTGATCGTTAGGCAGCAGTCATACTCCAACGTCAAATACTACGACCGCAAATCGTTAAAGCACATTTAATAATCAGTTGAATGCCTTCTTCAAATTACAATGAAGGTTAAAAAATCTGAATCGAAAATGAAACTGATTTTATTTTTAATTTTTGATTCAATTGATTGATTTAATAATTTTTTAAAATATTTAAATATTAAATTTAAAAAATTAAAAATATATATAATTAATTTTTTATTGATTCAATCTGATTTTAGTATATACATCGAACCAGACCTCTAGCTAATTTCGGGTTCAATAAGCTGATCCAATCCCCTTTTCTAATTCATGATTACAACAGTGTTTATATTCATCATACCAATAGCATTAGTGAATCGAACAAACTCTCATTATTTTTAACAAAATAATATCATTTAATTCAGTTTATTAATTTTTTTTAATAAAAGTTATAATAACATAATGATGAGGAAATGTTGAAATATGAAAATTTAAAATTTAAAATTATTAAATGTAATTTATTGCACGAATAGACTAAATAACTAAAAATAGCTTCGGGTTTTATAAGATTATAACTTTTCGATAATTGATGTAGCCTTCGGTGCAAATATTATATAAGAAATAATCAGTGAAATATTTGAACTAGAAGCTCAAAAAAGTACCCAAGTTGTGCACATGCATTGGTAGCAGCTGCTGAGAAAAATGAGGACTTGGGTACACTCAACAAAAAAAGTCATTTTCCTGACTAACACTGACTGACTGACAAACGCCATTCCCTCATAAATCTATTGGATAACCAAACTAAAGAAAAATGCTTCGTTTGCTTCAAACCCCTAACCACGAACTAATTCAATCAATGAATTATATATACATATACACATATCAAGGGATTTCAACCACCTGTTTGTTGGTCATGCATTCTACCTTCCAATTCCCCAACTGATTGATTTATAAAACCAAACCCATTAATTAGCAGCTACAGGACAAACATCATTTTCTCTGGTCTGTGCTTGTAACTGAATATTAATTTAGATCTTTCCTTGTATATTCATAGACTTGGTTATATGTCATGAATGACAAAATGACCAAGAAACCGATGGATTTATTATATTTTTGAACTTTTTTGAGGAATTGACTGTAAATATAGACATGTTTTTTCGACATATGCAATTGACATTTTAGAAATTATCTCATCTATTATTAACAGAGTTTTTAAAATTCATAATCGGGATTAATAAAACAACATATATATATATATATATGCACACACTTTAATATATATTGAAAAACAAATTTAATTAAAAATTTTTATTATCAACATATGAAATATAAATTCATGAATCTTTTTGGGCTATCAACTTATGAACCCTGAAATGCCCTTTTAGACATTTTGGGCTCTGCAATAAAACAGCTCTGGACACTTCTGCACCTCCAGCCCACTGCTTCTCCTCTACAAGGTTGAAGGCCTTCATTGTTCAATCATCGTTCTGTTTCATTAACCTCGTTTACTTTTAAGGCTTTTGCTTTTGTTACCTTGACTACCTTTAGATTACCTGTTGAGATTAATTAATAAATATATTATTTATAATAAAAAAAATTAGATTGTGTTCCCAAAAGAGGGTAGTTTTTAATTTTAATTACCTTGATGGGGTAGTTTTAAGCTTTATTCCAAGATAAAGACAGTTTGATTGAATTATATTCCACTTCAGTCCTCTTTTTTATGTCATCATCTATTTCCTTGGATTTCAATACTTAATTTTCTTCCCTGCAATTACATTCGTCTGATTTTTTTTTTTTTTTAAAGTCATTTTCAGAAGGGTAGTGCTGGTTGTTGTTGGCAATAGAAATGTTGTCGACAAATTTTTTTTTTTGTTTTGTAATTTCCTTGTAAACGATAAATTCTTCTCTAATTTATTATAACAATTAAGCAGTTTTACATACTCAAATACATTTCTCATAACCAACACTTGAAAACACAATTAAATTTCTTTGAATGTCAAACCCACAAGAAGAAGAAAAAAAAAATCATTAACACCCGCACAGAATCCATACCTAAATATTTAACGTAAATCAAAATTGAATTAAAAATAACATAACTTCAACCAAAATTACACAATAATAACTATCAATAACTCATGTACTTTTTATGCAAATATGGTGGGTTTGTGAGTTTTACATATATTAAATTTAAAAGGTTTGGGTTGTAAGTGCTAGAAATAAAAATAATAATAAAAATCATGAAAATTTAAGATTAAAAAAAAAAACAAGAGAAAAGGGAAAGGCATAAAGAATGCTGGAAAAATAGTTTAATTGTTGAGAACAAAGGAAGTAAAAAGTGAAAAATAGTTGACTTGAGAAAAAGAGATAATGAATCGAACTAAATTTTTTGTCAATACCCATTTGATTATACCTTTAAAATGATTTTGGAAATTTGTTGGGGTAAGATAATAATTTCATATCGATTAACCAAGGATCTGGACTGTTGCTTATAAAGCAAGAGTCACCATTTCTTTATCGAAGCTCCTTTTCTCAAAATGATAAAATCGTAAAAATAGCCTGTACACTGCTCCAAAGCGGACAATATTTCATAGCGGGTACAGTCCATAAATCTTTGCATCATAATGGCACCATCTGTGGGAACCGACAAGCCATATACTCATAATCGATATTTCATTTAAGCATATAAATAAGTAATTCGGAGTTACTCAACCTACACAAAACTTGGCATATAAACATATCAACTCGATTTACGACTTATACAATGATAACTTGACTACTCAATCTACAATTCAACCTACATAGTCCACATCCTTGCCTGGGGTTAGTGTTAGGGCAACATAATAATCCTACATCGATTAGCCAAAGATTTGGACTGTGACTTATAAAGCAATGATCACCCCTTATCTGTTGAGACGCTTTTTATCAAAAAGATAAAATTATAAGGGCAGTCTATGCACTACTCCAAAATAAACAATACCTTATAGTGAACACAGTTCGACAACCTTTGTATCAATAAAATTAAAAAAAAAAAAAGCTAAGTTGATATGAATTTGTTGCAGGAGAAAGAGAAGGCAATGAATTGAAGAAAGAAAAGTAAAAGATAATAACGTGGAAAATAATGCCGAGTTGGCTTAAAGTGTCTAGTTTAAGTAAATAAGATTATAAGTACCCTTGTTAAAGAATTAAGATTTTATTTTATCCCAGTGCAGGAAAAAATTCAAACAAATTATATTAAAATGTAATAAGCAATCATTTTACTTATCAGTTAATTACATTAAGTAATCCATAGTAAAAAGCTGGATTCTTACTTTCAATATTCAAAAATCAATCTTCAAATTATCTCAGGAAAAAAAATAAAAATAAAAATTCAATTCGCTGATTTACAATAAAAGTAAGGAGTAATAATTAGTACGTCTGTGATCATTATCTATCTTGATTAAATTTATGTGCATAATCTCTTTTTTAATAAGAATATTGCTAGTTAACTCTTTTCTATCAAGAATTCCAATCTAAATTATCTAGTCTCTTAACACAATCAACAGTTCCGACAAAAGTACGTCCATGTCGGTGCCGAAGCCCCAATCAAACAGGGAAAGACCCAACTGACGTAAGCAAACCCTCCAAAAGAGAAAATAACCAAAAATACTTCTTTTTTCTTCGCGTGAGCTTTGTCCCGGCACCAAACAGGACAGACCAAATCTAAGCCTCTTTAGTGTTTTGTTCGGTTATTTTTTTTTTTTAGTTTTATTTTATGCTATATTATCTTAAAAATTAAGAAATTTGAAAAAGAAAAAATCCCAGCACTCACTCTGCTCAAACAGAGGTAAAAATAGTACATACCCTTTATTTCTTTTTCATTTTTTTAATAGTTGGGATATTCAAATATAGGGTTTTCTTGTTTTGGGGTTTTTGGGAATAATTCTTGAGGGTGATTAGGGTTAGGGTTTCGTCTTGAAGCAAACTAAAGTAAAAGCTCTCACGAGATGCATCAGCCACCGCAAATTATTCCTGTGATGCCTTCATTTCCAGCTACTAATATCACTACTGAACAGATTCAGAAGGTATATTTGCATATATTTATATTCATTTTTTTCTATGCGTATATATTGTGTTTAATGCTATTAGTTTGAAGTCATGGCGTTATTGGGAGGAAGATGCTGACCTGGAACTTGTCATTTTTATGGTAGTTTTAAGTTATGGCTGAAACCCCTTATTTGCCATTTTCATGAGACAAGAAACCCTTTTTTTTGGTTCAAAGAAAAAAACAAGAAGCAGACCTTTTATGGATGTTTATGAACGTAACTTCAATGAGATGGAAGATTTGCTCGTTTTCCGTGAATTGATTGCTCATTTAGTGATAGATATTTGTGAATAGAAGAATGATGTTGAAGAGATATGGTCGGTTGTTGTTGGTTTTAAGAAGTTAACGATGGCGGTGATGAATAAAATAGAGAGATGAGTGAAAGTTACTGGTAATGCAGGGGACCTAATTGTTCTTTTTGTTAGATGCAATTAAATTGTTTTTTCTTTGTCTGTCATTCTAGTAACTTGTCAATGGCGATATATATGATGCATCAAGTGATTGAGCTTGATATCGGGTAGAATCAACAGTCAAATTACCCATATCAATTTGATTGTTAATGAATAAAATAGAGAGATGAGTGAAAGTTATTGGTAATGCAGGGGACCTAATTGTTCCTTTTGTTAGATGCAATTAAATTGTTTTTTTTTTTTTGTCTGTCATTCTAGTAACTTGTCAATGGCAAGATATATATGGTGCATCAAGTGATTGAGCTTGATATCGGGTAGAATCAACAGTCAAATTACCCATATCAATTTGATTGTTAGTGTTTTATCTCTACAAATGTTTTAATGTTTCTATATTTGGTTTGTGTCTTTTGCAAATCATGTAAATGAGTCGCTTCGAAGTCTTCAAATAAAGTATCAACCTTAGATTTTGGGTTACAAACAATCTTTGAATAAAGTATCTACCGTAGATTTTGTTATATATGGCTTTAGTGTTCCTTTTGCTTCTGATTCTAGAAGACATTGTTTAAGGGAACTGTGTATAAACCTCTGCCTCTGTCTCTATCTGTTGTGTATATTGACACTATTTGATAATTAATGCTAAAGAATTGAGTCTATGATCATAGAGGCATTAAGTTTGTTATCTTTTTCTTCTTCTTCTTCTTCTTCTTTTCATTCTTATTGCAGTACCTTGACGAGAACAAGAAGCTGATTTTGGCAATTTTGGACAATCAGAATCTTGGAAAACTTGCTGAATGCGCCCAGTAAGTAACTTATAAATATATCTTCTTCTTTTTTAATCTACCTTAGTGATGCATGCAGCGTTTTAAATTAACATTCGAGGTTTAAATATGGTTGCTTTAACTTGGAAGTGGCATGTCTAAACTGTTGGACGCATTAGATGTCCGAAACTGTTGCCAACCATTTGTATCACTAACAGCTGCTGCTACTGTGAGATTGTGGTTCATGTAGCTCAAATTGAAGTATCTAATGTTAATTTCAATTAATTATAAATACTAAATAGTTCCTTTGTCCTAGATAAATGTATTTCTTTCTAGTTGAAACTTGGACCTGAACTGGGGAGTCTCTAGATCCAAGGGAAAGTCTTTCATTTTGTGGATATGTTTGGGGTTTCTAAATGCATATACAGATTGCACAATTTCTACTCTGAACCCAATTTGAGAAACTAATTAGCACTTCTTTGCCGTTGTTCTTACTGGCTTCAGAGGCATAGATAGCAACAATGAGATTAAACAAGGAGGTGAATATTAGAAGCCACAGAGGAGGTTATCAATAGGGCTGTAATTTGGCTGGTCTTGAAGAAGCTTAGCTATATTTGTGATTGTTTGTTTATTTTTAAGGTTGTTTGTGATCGGTTTATGTTTGTTAAGCATATTAGGCACGGTGTTATCAACCCATTAAACTTGCAAATTGATACACTGGATATTTGAATTGTTGAGATTGCATTTTATTCCCTTAAATTATTCTGTCAGTTTTTGTTCCTATATGTCTATCTGGATTTGCACGTGCACACATGAACATATGCTTACATGTGTGAAATATGGGTAGATACGTATAAGATCTTGATGATTTAGGTATCAAGCTCAGCTGCAAAAGAATTTGATGTATTTAGCTGCAATTGCGGATGCACAACCACAAACGGCAGCAACAATGCTTCCTCAAGTGAGTGTTTAAAGATATATGGTTCCTTCTAGTCTGTCAGCTGTTAACACTGCTTGCTCACATGTTTTAGCAACAAATGCAGATGGCTCCACATCCCGCAATGCCACCGGGAGGATATTTCATGCAACATCCTCAGGCTGCTGCAATGGCACAGCAGCAACCAGGTAGTTTCCCCCAAAAGGTGCCATTGCAATTCAATAACCCACATCAAATGCTGGATCCACAGCAGCAGCATCAACAAACCATACAAGGTCAAATGGGAATCAGACCTGGAGGGCCCAATAATGGCATGCATCTCATGCATGCTGAGGCTAATATTGGAGGTGGCAGCAGTGGTGGTCCCCCTTCAGCTTCGGGTCCAAATGATGGACGTGGTGGAAACAAGCAAGAGGGCTCTGAAGCTGGTGCTAATGGGCGTGGTGGTGGTGTTGGAGCAGATGAGGCAAAGTGACTGCCGTGATCAACTGTTTTCTCGTTTCTCCCTTTATTTTAACAGTTTAGGTAGTCAACTTCGTTGAGGTTTTTGGCATTCCGATAAATTAAAGAATAGGTGCTTCGACGACGGACAGTTTAGTTGTAAAAGGAGGCTTGCAGTGTTCGGTCATCACCTCCCAGGCTGTCATTTTGTCATAACCTGTAAAAGCTTTGCACCATATAATCTAAATTGATCCAATGGAAGTTCCGTTTGTTGTTATTGTTAATGATTGTGTAAAATCAGGTCGTTGAAGCGGGAACCCACCATGAGAGTCTGCATGTTAAACTGACCGATCAAGCTTGCAGAATCAATCATGTTGAAGGAGCTGGAAACCAGTCGGCTTCTCATTTAGAAACAGGGGTCCATGAGAAGCCTCATCTCATTCAAATCCAACCACCATGCATGCTATTCTCAATTGTGACATTTTTTTTTTAATTTCCTTATATTCAATCTTAAATGTAATTGAAATAAAAGATTTAGACATTTCTTCGGCCAGGGCATTACATATTCGAATCAAAATGAGAAAACGAAAATGGGATGACGTGAGAAATTTTGAACATATTCTTCGGATGTCAACCTTGGGAGTTGACAATATAATTTCAATACTTAAAAGTCGCTAAAATTCTTGATAAATATTACAAAATCTCTCTCAACCTATGGCTAAAAGAGCGAGGCATTTTCTTTCACGGTATTAGGACATTTTTTTCTCTTCTTTATTCCTTTTTTCACTCTTCAATACTTTGTACTTTGAAAATCGATCGTTCAAAATGCATGATTTTTTCCGGTCTTTTTCAAACACCCGAATCGTGTAGTAAACACGCAACTTATCTCATTCTTACCGAAGGCCCTCTCTTTTATCTCGCAATTTGATCAAATAATTCTTCTTTTTCTTCTTTTCCAGGATGAATATATTAGCAATTGCCTTCGCAGTTTTCTTTATTAAAAAAAAAGAATAAAAAAGGTGATTTTTTTTTTTTTTTTTATCTTTGGTTGTTGAACGAATGAATTCCCTTTAAACAAGCCACAATTACCCATTTATTATCAGTCATCACTCAAAACATTAAACCAGACCAGAATTGGCTCTGTTTTTTTTTTTCTCTCCAAGACTCAACGAAGAAAAGAAAAACCCAAAATCACGATGAAAGAAGACCAACGCCCTCTTCACCTTCATAATCATCAAAGAAACAAGCTTTCCATCACCAAACTCTTCACTCATAGCCCTGCGTACGTTATCCTCGTCTTGCTGAGCTACACCTTGGGTTACCTTTCCCACTCCTCTCCTCGTCCACAACAACAACTACAGCTTACCGAACTAACTCCTCCTCCTAGCTTAGGGTTCCAACTAGCCAACTTACCTAGCCAACTCGACAACTTCCGGGTCACCGCTCACTGCTCCAACTCGCCTCTCCCTCCCCACCTCGTCTTCCCGAAGGTTCTTGACGGCATCTTCAACGGCTCCTCTCCTTACACCGATTTCCCGCCACCCCACCTACGCTCCTTGCTCAAGCGGAAAAGAATCAAAGGATGGGGTTCGAATGGTGCCGTTTTCGAAAACTTGATCAAACGAGTCAAGCCCCGAGTTATCATCGAAGTGGGCACTTTCTTGGGAGCGTCAGCTCTCCACATGGTCAACGTTACCCGCAAACTCGGCCTCCAAACTCAGATACTCTGCCTCGACGACTTCCGTGGATGGCCAGGTTTCAGAGACCGCTTCAAGGACATTAACATGATAAACGGCGACGTTTTATTGCTTCAACAGTTTATGCAAAATGTGGTTTCTTCCAACGCGACCGAGTCGGTTTTACCTGTTCCATTCTCAACAATTTCGGGTCTTGAGAAGTTATGTGAGTGGGGAATAACCGCGGATTTAATAGAGATCGATGCGGGTCATGATTTCATATCCGCTTGGGGTGATATAAACCGGGCGTATCGGATCTTGAAACCGGGTGGGGTAATTTTTGGGCACGATTATTTCACCGCGGCGGACAACCGTGGAGTAAGAAGAGCAGTAAATTTGTTTGCACAAATGAATAATCTCAAGATCCAAACAGATGGACAACATTGGGTCATTCATACTGCTTTACCGATACATAATTGATAGCAAAGATAGTTTTTTTCTTCCTTTTTTTTTTTTTGTTTTAATTTCTTGGGCTTATTATCCATTGTAAAATGTAAAAGAAAATAATAAAAAAATTGCAAAGGGAATGCTCTGGGTTTTTAGTTGATTGAATAATAATGGCATTTTTCAGAGTTTATGGAAATTAAATAAAATATTATTCGAAGAAAAAATTTTGGTTTTGGACAGGGACTTTTTTGTTTCTATATTGGCTTGTTGGAGGATCATTGGAATTTGGAAGTTGGAACTTAATTATTATGGTTTCATATATACATATATATATATATATATGTATGTTTGATTAAGGAACATAGTTAGCCTATTTTGCATGTATTAAAAATCGATTTTGATGGATGGATTAAAGCAATTCAATTGAAAATTGAAAATCTATTCGATTCAATATGTTTGACGAAATTAGAATTTTATCTAATTAATAGAAAATTCGTTAAATAGTAAAAAAAAAAATCATATTAAGTTGATAAAAATTGGTTTAGGGTTCTTTATTTTTTTATTTAAAAGTTGTTTTAACTAATGAAATTTGAAAATTTAATTTAGTTTTATATTAAAGATTGTATCATTATAACGATGCATTTTTATATTAAACATTTGCTGATATTAATACTTCATTAATATAAAAAAACCATATATTTAACATTTAAAATTTTTAATTAAATCATATCAATCCAACTAATTAAACCAATTATCTCACTAATTTAACTTTTGATTCCAATTCTTTTTCTCCATATCCATTGATTTTTCTTGATTATCTAGAAAACCTTGACGTGGAAGTCAAATCTATTGTTTTCTAGTTAGTTGTCGCTATTTGGTAGTTGGAGGGGCAAAATTAGTAGATTCATCTCAATATTTTTGGACAAAAGTAACATCATTTCTGATAGCAATACAATAAATCCTTTTTTAAGCTAAAAACCAATCATTGAATATAGCATTATATAAAGCTTTTTTTTTTTTTTCTTTTTTGCAGTTGCATGTGTTGTTATTGCTAAAAACCAATATATGTATATATATTATATGCACAAAGACTTCTATAGAAAGTGAAGTTGGGTGGGTGCAATTTTCTTAGAAAATTCCGAAGTTTAAAACTTATGAAAACAAATTGGAAAAGAGAGGAAAAAAAATGATATTCATTTTCCTAGTTCCTATTTTGCGGGGGCAATTAAACAACCTCACTAACTTCTTAACGATAAGGGGCCTTTAATCTGGTAAGGAACCTAGGACTAGGGCCTAACCATGCTTAAAGCCTATTTATGCATTTTACGAATCTTTATCCAAGAGCCCACTACGTATATCTAACGTCTTTACAATCACAAAACCTAACAAGATTTCCATCCGGTCGCATCTCTTCGGGCATCTGCCTCTTCAGCAACTTCTGATTCTCAGGCCGAAAATCAGATCAATAAACAAAAACGAACAATTTCTTATCCAATTGAACCCTAAATTCTTCCACCTTTTGCAAATTAGAGTATCAGGTGCGTTTGTCTTCACCTTTTTCACCCATGCAATATTCCAACTTAAACATACATACATATTTATATGTATATCTATATCTACTTATTCAGTTCATGCTTAACTTGATCGCTTGTATGTATGTATGTGTGTGCTGAATGTGGTCCATCCATAAAGCTTTGGCTTATTTGCTACATAATAATGACAATGGCCTTGGACCCAGAAACTGAAAAGGAGAATTGATTCATTCTAACCAGATCCACTGGGCTCGGTAGTAGCCCGCAACGGAAACCATCACTTTTGGCAGAAAAACTTGTAAGGTATTTCTAAAGAGAAAAAATAAATAAATAAATCAAGAAACTTGTAAATGGAGGTCTTAAATTCAAACATTGGGTAAGAAATCTGACATCTATGAAATAGAGGGATGACTTACTTTTAATTTGTTTGGTGTAGAAATTCAACAAATCAGCTTATAGAATGCATGCTAGAAATAAAGTGTTAGCTATCTCAATATATCAGTAAAGATTTAACTATTTTGAAAATTTAGGACGTTACATGACTATATATTGTGTACTTTCACTTGGTTTATCTTAAAATTGTCAAAATCCCTTTTTTTTATTTAGATTGTCTACATTTTTGTAATTAATAGTAGTAAAGAGATGATTAACTACATATATATCCCTTTAATTTAAAGATTTTTTATTCCTCTCATTTTCATTACCTACCAACGTACCATGGTGTACCATATATCATTTCATATCATTTATAAACAATAAATATGAAATTCGTACTCCCTCTATATATATATATATATCTAAATTAAATATTCACTTTTTGACTAGATGAAGAGATGGAGAAAAAAATACTTAGATTTTAGGTTATTCTATATTAAAATATTGAAATCACACTAGAACAGATTTATCTTAATTGTTGTACATTAAACTCAAATTTATATATATAAACAAGTACTCCTAACAACTTATTTATGCACATAGTGTCTTGCGTTTTTTCTATGTTAGTAATATATATATGTATATATAAATACACAATAAATTATTAAATATATCAAATTTTTATTTATGTTTTATATTGTATTTAAAATTAATAAACTTATAACAAATAAATATTTGTTGGTTTATTTAACGTGGTCAATCTAAACGGAGCAGTTGTAGTTATTTTGCTAAAGACCCTACACTATGTTCAATGTTCTTTGTTTGCATCTTATAGTCATCACGTGGCCTCTTTTGACTTGATGCCAATTTTTTCACGTGGCAAAATTTTGTCCTTTGTGTAGAAAATATGGATCACACGTTTAAAATTTTCGTTCATGCACTGAACTGGAAGTGTGAAACCCCTATCCCTTAAACTCTGTTAAAGATTATTATTTAAGAAAAAAAATTCGTAAGAAAAATAATAAAAAAATAAATAAAAACTTGTCCCGCTTTCCCCCACAAAAAAAACATGGTGCAATCCCCGAAGTCCGGAATCCGGAACAATGAATTTCCCCCGTCCTATTACTAGATAAGACGGGGGAGGCTGCGGCTGTTATGGTTGGCCATCCTTTTTGTTTTGTTTTGTTTTTTAATAATCAAATGATTGATAGTTTTTGATTGGGTTTTCCATGCTGGATGATGGGATGTTTAGCGTTCCCCTAGCCAGATAGACCTCGTTTATAGTAGAATCAACGTGAGTTAAAGCAATGGACAGTGATTTTATTACTATTCTTCGTAATGAGAGGAATAGATTTGGATTTTATAACATAATTATTTTATTATTTTAATTTTTTTATTATCAATATTTAGCATAATTTTTTAATTACGAAAGTATTTGTTAAATTTATGATATGATCAAGTAGTCCTCATTTAAATTTCATTCACAATACAATTAAGTAGTCATTATTTAAATATTTAAAAAATATTATATGATTATTTTTTTGAATTTTTTTCTTTTAATTTAATTTATTGTAATTGAAAGTTATTCTCCAATATGGGTTAAAGATGTTTTCAAGTTTGTTGATTTTTCTTTAAAACTAGTTTAATTGTATTCTTTATGTCTGGTGAGATTATAAAGATAATGTTAAAATATTGCTATCTCATATGATTAAATCTTAGAATGATTGTGGTTTTATATTTAAGTGAAATCTAAAATAACCTATTATTAATTACTTTAGATTGGATGCTTAATATAGTATCAGAGCACAGGTTTTGATTTATTGTTACTCGTCTATTACTTTTTCGAGTTGTTACATAATAGATTTATCTATCTCCGCATAAAAAAATATGATTGTTAAAGTAATATTATCTCAGATCAATTAATTTCTAAAATGCATATGCTCTTATACTTAAGTCTATCTCTTCATTAATCACCTATTGATTTTATATTGGATACCTAAGATAGTTGTTATTAATAATTTTAATTAATGATCATGTTTGGTGTTACGACAGAATTAGGCCCCACAATTAGAATTTATTTTCAACTTTTTGATGATGAAGAAAAATTTTCTATTTTTTATTAAAAAAATTAATCATTGCTCTTATTATAATATATTTTTAAATAAAACACTCATTTCCTTAGCTTTTTTTAACAGTAATAAGGGGTTTTTTTTTTTAGTTTACTAGTTGTATGTACAAGCAAGTTTAGTTGATGGGGGGTGTAGAATAAGATAAGAAGAATATTTTTTCACATAACTTTCTTGTTTAGGTTAAACTAATCTAATTAAAAACGTCATGTTCAATTGATATCAATCATTTACAAAAATAATAAATAATTTAAGTTGTTAAATGAGTATAATTAAATTTTTTATACTTATTAAGCTCGTTAAGCTTGCTAGACCAATAACCCAGGTCCAAATAGCATAGCCCAATAATCCAAACCAATGCTAAGGAGAATTGGTCTTTTTTCGGCCTCTCAGTGATCACTTCAATTGACAAGGTAAAAGAATCATACCTAACATAATAAAAGTTTAGATGCGAGATCATACATACCTTTAAATATTTATACATAATAATAAAATGACACGTACCACTTGACAAATATAAATAGCCTTACAGAAGGCTCAAAGAAGTTGATTGATATATACTTTCCATTACTATCTTCCCCTTACTCTTCATATGTTTTCGCTACCTCCCTCGAAATATCTGACCTTGTTCCCTGATGTCTGGATCACTCGGCCACCCAAAGAAAAGTTCCTCAAGAGTGCCTACCCATATGAAGAGACCTAAGTTGGAAAATTACG
>JAQSVH010167387.1:0-13845 GCA_029448705.1 Adansonia digitata
TATAACTGCCCTAAACTCTTTGAACCTTTCAAAAGCTTTGAACTTGTACGTCATTAAGTATACATGCCCATACCTTGAGTGCTTATTGGTAAAGGTAACGAAATAAGAATACTCATTCCTAGCCACGTGTTTATAGGCCCGTATACATCTAAATAAACTATTCCCAATAAATCACTGGCCTTTTCACCCTAATAATAAGGGAGTCTTAGTCATCTTGCCAAGTAAACAACATATACATGTCCCAAAAGTTTCATAATCAAATGGGTCGAGATAGCCTCCTTTATTCAACTTGGCTACTTGAGTCTTATTAACATGCCTAAGCCTACAATGCTAGATAGATGTCTTTGTTAGTTCATCTTCTTTGTTTTCTTCACATTCATATTAAGCAAAGACATCTCTAGATCTAAAATACATAGGACATTCTATATTATGCTCGATCCATAGAACATGTCATTTAGGATGATTGACCAACCATTATTTTTTTATTTTGAACTTGAGACCACCATTGCTAGTGAAGTATGAAATTGAAATGATGTTTCTAGATAATCTTGGAGCATGAAGACATTCTTTCAATTCCAAAGTCACGCTTAAGGAAAATGATAAGGTGTAGGTACCAATGGTAGTGATTGCAACTTTTATGCCATTATGCATCCTTAGGATTGCCTCATTAGACCCCAAATGTCTATTGTTCTTTAAGAATCTTATGTCATTACATAGTTTATCAAGGAAGAAGCAACCTTAAGTCAAGTTACCAAATTGACCCCTTCAAAAAATGAACCAATTTCGTATGCCTTGAAGACAAAATAAGCTTTAACTAAATTTAGGTGAATCGACCCTTAGTTTGTTAAAGCAAAGGAGAGATTTGACCTCTTAAAGCTTTAAGAGAAGTTCAGCATTTAGTGTGCTTAGTTGAAACTGACCCTCTGGTAGAAAGAACTGGCCTTTTCAACCATAAAGCAATATACGTAATTGATCCATTACAAAATAGATCAAAGCTTTATGCAAATTAAACTAACCTTTTTTCTATTTAAAAAATGGATTAATCAGCACTGATCATCTTAAACTATCTAAAGACTATGCCTAAAAATTGGATTGATCTTATTTACAAAATGATTGATCTTTTATGGCAAATAAGCAACATCAAAGATTTAGCCAAAAAAAAGAATTGATCTGTTAAAGCAGGATCAATCTATTCGGCAATTCCATATATTTACCTTGAATTCTGATAAGCTAGATCATTGCATCCTTTATATAAAAATTAACATTGTCAAAATTTGTATACATATGGTATAGGTATAGAATTGATGTACATGAACTGTTCTCCTACTTAAAAATTAGATCAAACTATTAAGACAATAAAAGGGTTTCAAGTTTAAACAAGTAGCATGGTTCATGAACACCTCTAAGCCAAAAGAATGTTTCGACTTTTGATAGGGAAAGTTGGAGGAGAATTTCTTTTGGTTTCCAATTTTTCATTAAATGCCCATTCTTTTCTAACAATTTTTATATTTCCCATTTCTTCTTTTAATATTCATATTTGCTATCGGACCTTTTCATAAAAATGATCAGGATCAATAAAAAAATATAATGTAAAATGTATTTAAAAAAAGTTAATCATTCTTAATTTTTTTAAATAAGTAAATTTTTTCGAAAAAAATTTGATTTTTTTTCAAAATATTTTTTTTTTTCAAAATAAAATTATTTGAAAGCGCTACAATTCTCCGGTTTACTGTTTTCTTTCTATTCCACCCACTGAGTCGGAGCACAGAGCAAAACCCTTTTTAACAAGTAAACAAACAAATAAAAAACCCAAAGCCCTTTCCCTTCCCCCTTTGGCGTCGTTCTCTCTGGCATCAATCTCAAACATGGTACCTTTCTACTCAACAGATCTCGTTTTTTCGATTTCCATTTCTTTTCATCTTTCACGAAAATCTCTTATTTCATTGATTTTCTTTTCATTTGTTCAATTCGCAGTCTCAGCAATCGGATAAGAAGCCCGAGACTGAAGAAGAGCTTGAACGAAAGAAGAAGAAAGAAGAAAAGGTCTTCCTTTTTCTGTTTCTTTTGTTCATTTTACTTTAATTACTAAGTGATAATTTCTCTTTGTTTTGAAAGCTCATACTTCAATCAATAATATGAATCATATAGTCGATGAAGCAAAAATATGGATTTGTTTACAGTTTCTGTTTTTAGTTCTATTATTTATTTATTTTTTTGATATGGTAGGCGAAGGAGAAGGAACTGAAGAAACTCAAGGCCTTAGAGAAAGCAGAGTTAGCGAAACTTAAGGTAGCAGCACGAAAATCTGCTTACGAACTTATTAAACTGTTTATGTGGTTTAGTTTGTTTTGTTCTTAGAATGTTAATATCAGTCAGTGTTATTTCTTGTAATTCTACCAAGGCACAACAAGGGTCCAATTCTCAGAAAAAGAGTGCAAAGAAGAATGCCAAGAGAGAGGCTGATGACGAGAATCCAGAGGACTTTGTGGATCCAGAGACTCCTTTGGGTGAGAAGAAAAGGCTTTCTAGGCAGATGGCCAAACAATACAGTCCAGCTGCAGTGGAGAAGTTGTAAGCGTGTGGAAATGGTTCACATGGTTGATGATTGCTAGATATGTCATAAAGTTAATTTGTCTTTTAACTTTTACATTCCTTTGTCTCTCTATGTTTAGATGGTATGCCTGGTGGGAGAAATCAGGGTTTTTCCAGGCTGATGCAGGCAGCTCAAAGCCACCATTTGTGATTGTATGACTGAAACTCGACTTTACCCTTCACCCTTTTATTTATCGTTTTTTAACCAAAGTTTGTGATTCTTTGAATACTGGACTAATTTTATAGGTTCTTCCTCCTCCAAATGTGACTGGGGCCTTACACATTGGCCATGCCCTAACTAGTGCCATACAGGTTGCTTAGTAGAATGCTACTGCTGCTATATTTTCTTGCAAGTTTTACATTGGATTCATTTATGTATAAACTTTGTTGCCTGCAGGACACTATCATTCGTTGGAGAAGAATGTCTGGATATAATGCCCTTTGGGTACCTGGTGTGGACCACGCTGGGATAGCTACACAGGTTGAGTTGCTTTAGTATTTATTTCGATTAGTTAAAACTTACAATTCGTTTCTTTATAATTTTGCATTGTATTTTGTTACTTGTTTTCTCTTTGTTTGACATATTCAACTGTGACTTGAAGTTACTCTAATGAGTGAAATTTTCAGGTAGTTGTAGAGAAAAAGCTAATGCGTGAAAGACGCTTAACTAGGCATGATATTGGACGTGAGCAATTTGTAAATGAAGTGAGTCTTAACTCTGAAACCATGTTTTAACAAGTTTCAGCTCTGACGACAAGTTTGACCCAATTTTAATTCTAAAACATGGTTGGACGTTTTTGACTTCTTGCAGAAATATAACCTCTTTGTGTGTTTTTTTTGGCTCACAATTCTTAGGTTTGGAAGTGGAAGGATGAATATGGTGGTACCATTCTGAGACAGCAAAGGCGGATGGGTGCCTCCCTTGATTGGTCTCGTGAGGTAAAATATAAGTGGCATATTTTAAGCATATAACTTGTGCTCTTTATGACTATGTAGTTATATTTAACTTTGGATTTTTCATTAATATTCTTCTCATGTTTGTTGCTGCTTTTTCATTCTTATTATCTTATTTACTTCCAGTGCTTTACAATGGATGAGAAGAGGTCAAAAGCTGTAACAGAGGCTTTCTGTCGGCTTTATGAGGAGGGTCTTATTTATAGGTATATTTCATATGGGAAGAATTTCTGTTATTCTATGATGTGATTACATTTATGTGGCTGGCGGTAAAAAGGAATTCACTATAGCATTTAGAACGATAGATTACTCGTGCATAGTTTTTGCTTTTTAAAATTCATTCTTGTCTCATATTTTCACTTTAAGCCTTTAGACCTTATCCCAAAATATTGCAATGGCCTGGTAATTTAAAATAACCTCTTTCTCCCTTCTGTGAACTGAAGTTTGCATTACAGTCAGAAAGGGAACAAAGTTACTTTTCTATTTATTGCCACTTTAATAGGTGAGATGACTTTTGTATTGAGCTTGTCATGGCATATATGCCTCTTCAATGCTCGCATGGATGCATTATACAAAATTATTCTTCTCATGCTCTTATTAATTCCAATGTGATTGTTTAATTATAAAATAATTTTTTCCCAAAAAAATTAGGAGTTTATTTGCATAAATTGCTGTTCTTATAGGATATGTGAAGTGAATATTAAAGATGAATTAGTGACTAGATTTCAAGCAAAAATGAAAAAAGGTTGCTTGCAGGCTTGCTGTTTGGAATTGTGAAATATTGAAACATGTGTAGGAATTACTGGAAAGCAACTAGAAAATAGCATCTTCATGGTTTTAGGGTTGAGCTGTTGTAAAGATAAAGTAGGATTCCAGGATAGGATTGTTATGGAGGGATAAAGCAATTAATATATGTTTCTATCTTGCACTTTGGCGAGGAGAGATGGTCAAACTCGCACCTTAATTGAAACTATAAATGCTTTTGAGGAAGAAAATTTGATTCGCTATTTCACTTGATAAGTAAGATGATATTCACAACTGTGACTCCAAGTTGGTTTATAAAGGAAACTGACTAGTTATTATAAGACTAATTCTTATCTACAACTTATACCTGTACAACTCAAAGTGTCAAGAAAAACAGGATGACAACAGTGTAACATTGATATCAAACTCAATTAAGTCTGCTGAGTTTACCCTTAATGAGAAGGAAAGAGCAGGAATTTCGAAATTATTTCTATGGAGGGGGGATAAGTGATACTAGAAGGAAAATAAAATAAAGTTTAGAATCTTTTTTCTTTTGCTAGTTAATTTTCTATCGCTTACTTTTTTACCCTGACTACAGAAAACTAACGAAAATATTCTTTGAGTTTCTTCAATTATCTTTTGTACCTTTTCCCTGTTTCTAGTGAATAAAAACCACAAGGAGAAGCAGATTCAGAAGTTTCTGAAAGTATCCTATTATTCCAAAATTTTAACCCTGAACTCTAGATTTTTTTGTTGTGCCTATTTGTTTTCATGGTTTTACTGTGTATTTCTATGAAACTAAATTTCTAAACTAAATTCTTTTAAGAAATTGTTGAAGTTACTTTATTATGCTGAGGAATAGTACTAGAGGATGATATAGAAGGATTTTCTCATGAATGGGAATTTTCGTGGAATATCTTTATGGTGTAACTGGCTCTTTAATAGTATTTTGCTAACCAAAATTCTTTTATTTTATAATTATGCATAAGCTTTTTTCTTTTTCATTTATGTTAGCTCTTAGATTTCTCTATGAATTTCATAGGGATCTACGGTTAGTGAACTGGGACTGTGTCTTGCGAACTGCTATCTCTGATATTGAGGTAAGTCATCTTCATTTTTTTTCCTGCATCTTTTGCTGCGTATCCTGAAGTGTTGCTGGGTGTTTCTAGGTGGATTACACAGACATTAAAGAAGGGACTTTGTTAAAGGTCCCTGGTTACGAAAAGCCAGTGGAGTTTGGAGTATTGACATCATTTGCTTACCCTTTGGACGGAGGGCTGGGTGAAATTGTTGTTGCCACTACGAGGGTGGAAACAATGCTTGGTGATACAGCTATAGCTATTCATCCAGAAGACAAGAGGTACAGTCACCTGCATGGGAAATTTGCAATTCATCCTTTCAACGGCAGAAAACTTCCAATAATCTGTGATGCAATTCTAGTTGATCCAAGTTTTGGAACTGGTGCAGTTAAGGTAAAAGTTCAATCTTGGACTGTGAAATGCTATAACTAAACGACTATCTCTCCTTGTTTTGCTTGATTTTTGTTGCCATTGCCTTCAATGTTGCTCAGATAACTCCAGCTCATGATCCAAATGATTTTGAGGTGGGCAAGCGCCATAATCTTGAGTTTATTAACATTTTCACTGATGATGGGAAAATAAATAGCAATGGTGGAGAATTTGCTGGAATGCCGCGGTTTAAGGCTCGTGAGGCTGTGATTGATGCACTGCAGAAGAAGGTATTTGGTTTCATTGATAGGTATCTGGGAAGACTTGTCTTTCAGTTTGGCATCATGCTATTTTTCTTAAATATCATTTTCTATGATGCAGTATTATTGATAGTTAAATTTCTTCATTGTGGGTGTCTTCCCCTCCTTGCACCCCACCTTTGGGTGTGGCAAGAACCGAAGCTGCACCCCATTTGGTTTAAGAGCCCAATGCTCTAAACTTCAACGAAGTCTTTTCGCAATATGCTCTATCCGCTAAATTATATTTCACAATTATGCTCTACTTAGGACCACAAATTGGTAAAGCCCCAACAGCAGAACCAATAAGTAACTAGAGAAGCATAACTAACATGCAGAGAAAGGTGAGGGTTATGCTGATTATGTCTTGATTTATGGTTCCTAGCGAACCTTTGGGATTTCAGCATTACTTCTGTATTAGACAGTTTGCTCTTTCAAGAGTTGCAAATTGAGAACTAGAATTATTGCTTATAATTTAAATTAAACTGTAAATTTTGGCTAATGAATTATGATTGTCTGTCTTTGGTGGATGATAAGACATTGATGGATGATGATTTTATGGGATTATAGAAGGATTGATTTACTATTGTGAGATTAAAAAAATAAAAACTGAATGAAGGAAAATAAATCTAAAACCCAAGCAATGTCATGCATTAGGTCAAGTATATTGTTCGTTGTAGGATGGATTACCCATGTTACTCGGACATGAGGGTGATGTTGGTTACATATGTCTATGACATGAATGTGTTCTACGTTTTCTAAGTTAGTCCATATATTCTGAGGGTTAGACATCCGTCTCTGTTGGATATAGAGATACTTCAAGGAAAACGGAGAGTCAAATCAACATGGTGACAAATATGAATGCATGGAAAATCTTTAAGCTGTATACCAGTGCAGTCTGTTGTGTTTGTCTGTACATGTACATATATATGTATATGTAATATTTTTAGCATTAAATAATTTATAATTTCACATGTGCATCATGTTAAATTCATTAATTTATTGTCAGAAATTGTATAGAGGAGCTCAAAATAATGAGATGCGCCTTGGGCTTTGTTCAAGAAGCAATGATGTTGTGGAGCCAATGATAAAACCCCAGTGGTATGTTAACTGTAGTAGCATGGCAAAGCTGGCTCTTGATGCAGCCTTGGATGATCAAAACAAGAAACTTGAGTTCATTCCGAAGCAGTATACTGCTGACTGGAAAAGGTATTCATTGAGTTTGTTCTTTTACTGCACTGCCAATATGTTGTAGAACAATGATGTTGCTCAAGTATTGTGACTTTTTTGTTGGATGCTGTCAGACTCAAATATTTGAGCTAAATTGCTGCAATCTGATAAAGCTAAGCCTTAATAAAAGGGTAAACTTCACATGCATGTTCTGTGATTTAATGGCTTCTCATCTTACACCCTTATGTTTTTTTTGTCCCATTTAACACCCTGAGATCCTATTCAGTTCCTCGAGGATGTTACAGCATTATATTTCACGTTTTTATCATAGGCTTAAATTAATTAATTTGAAATTCCGATTATATCTGTCATTTACTAAATAAGTTAACGCTGTAAGACCTTGCGGGAGTGGAATAAGACCTCAAGGTGTTAAATGGGACAAAAAAAAAAAAAGCACAAGGATGTAAAGTGGGAACTGGGAAACTGTTAAAACACAGCGGGTTTTATGTGAAGTGCGCCCCCCCCCCCAAAAAAAAAAATTGATGAAGGAAATTATTGCTTAACAAATTTTAGGTTAATAATTCTTGTTACTGTCCATTGAATGGCTCAATGGGTTGGCTTTTTTTTTTTTTTTGGTACTTGGTCATATTATCTTATTCTATCCAGGTTTATTGGCTGTGTAACATGAGATAGGTTCCAAATGTTACAGGTGGCTTGAGAACATACGTGATTGGTGTGTTTCAAGGCAGCTTTGGTGGGGTCACCGTGTTCCTGCATGGTATGTTACCCTGGAAGATGATGAAATGAAGGAACTTGGTGCTTATAACGATCATTGGATTGTTGCCAGAGATGAGGATCAGGCTCAAGCAGAAGCTAAAAAGAAATTTTCCGGGAAGAAGTTTAAGATGTCTCAAGATCCTGATGTACTTGACACTTGGTTTTCTTCTGGTCTTTTCCCCTTATCTGTGTTGGGATGGCCAGAAGATACAGATGATTTAAAAGCATTTTATCCAACATCAGTCCTTGAAACTGGGCATGACATTCTCTTTTTCTGGGTTGCTCGAATGGTTATGTTGGGAATTAAGTTGGGAGGTGATGTACCATTCCGTAAGGTTGGTGTGATTTTTGTCCTAAATTTTCTATGGCACTCTTGGGTTGGTGCTTTGGGTACTTTATTGATCCGTTGGTGATTTTCATGTTTTTCAGGTTTACTTGCATCCTATGATCCGAGATGCACATGGGCGTAAGATGTCAAAGTCTTTGGGAAATGTAATTGATCCTCTCGAAGTAATAAATGGGATATCACTTGAAGGTCTTAATAAGAGGCTGGAGGAGGGTAACTTGGATCCTAATGAGCTGGCCACTGCCAAAGCAGGGCAGGTAAAAGATTTTCCTAATGGTATTGCTGAATGTGGTGCAGATGCCCTCCGTTTTGCTCTTGTTTCCTACACTGCTCAGGTTTATACTTCTTGCTCATTCTCTTATGATTTTTTTCACTTTAAACTTTTCATTCCTCCCATTCTTCTCAAACGAGCCTTGCATCTCTCATCTAATTTCTTTGATTATCTTTTTGTTTCAGTCAGATAAAATAAATTTGGATATCCAAAGAGTGGTTGGCTATCGTCAATGGTGCAACAAGTTATGGAATGCTGTACGTTTTGCTATGAGCAAACTTCCAGATGACTATGTTCCTTCACCAACCGTAAATCCCAAGAAAATGCCTTTCAGTTGCCAGTGGATACTCTCAGTGCTGAACAGAGCTATATCAAAGACTGTCTTGTCACTAAATGCGTGTGAGTTTTCAGATGCTACGACCAGTGTGTATTCTTGGTGGCAGTATCAATTCTGCGACATTTTTATTGAAGCAATCAAGCCTTACTTTGCCGGTGATAATCCGACCTTTTCCTCTGAAAGGAATTTTGCACGAGATGTTCTTTGGACTTGTTTGGAAATTGGCCTGCGTTTGCTTCATCCATTTATGCCGTTTGTTACTGAAGAACTGTGGCAGCGCCTTCCAGGTGTAAAGAGCCACACAAGGAAAGAATCTATAATGACATGCGAATACCCCTCACCAATAGAGGTAAAATTCCAGTTTCCTTTGGCTACTATTTGTTGGCTTTGGTTTATTATGAAAACTGAAGATCATGATAACCATGTGAACAAAAATTTGTGCACGTTCAACTTTTAATCCCAATTTTTCTGCAATGGCTGTTGTTTTTTCCCCTTACAGAGCTGGACAAACGAAAGGGTGGAATATGAAATGGACCTCGTAGAGTCCACTGTAAGGTCTCTTAGGTCACTTAGAGCAGAGCTGCTTGCTAAGCAGAAGAATGAAAGGTTAATATATGAAGCATTTTTTGTTTCTCTAAATCTTCAAAGAAGCTCGATCTTGATTGCCTTGATACAAGTCACAGCATCTGTTTGTCATTTTGTTATTTTTAAGTCACATGATCAATAACAACTGTATCGGAATAATTAATTTCATTCAGGTTACCTGCTTTTGCATTCTGTCAAAATGATGAAGTGGCAGAAATCATGAGATCTTGTGAATTAGAGATCGTAACCCTTGCCACATTATCATCTTTAAAGGTATTTCAGACAAGCTTTCTATTACATGTTTATTGGCTGTTCTGATTGCTGTTTATTGGCAATATATTGAACATGAATATCATCAGTTCCATTTCAGAATTTCAGATTTGATTTATAATGTTTAAAATGAAAATTCCGCAGGTTCTTCTGAGTGGTTTAGATGATGCTCCAGCTGGATGTGCATTTGAGAATGTCAATGAAAACCTTAAAGTTTATCTCAAGGTTCATGGAACTCTGAATGCAGAAGCTGAACGCGAAAAGATCAAGAATAAAATGGATGAAATACTGAAGTAAGTGCTATGCATTCGGGATTGATACATGCACTTTTACTTAGTCAATCTTCAATAGATTTCAGCTTTGTGTTATCCGGCTTCAGAGGTCAATGTTAGATATAGATATCTGTCCAACACGAGGATATTTAAATTTTTTAAAGTTTTTCGTATATTTGGAGAATTACACCTCATGTCCATGTCCAAGGTGTGTCAGTACAGGTGTTAAGATACAGGTATTTAAAAAAAAAAAAAAAAAGGAGAGAGTTCGGGTAATGTAGGATGATAATGTAGTGAGAGAGAGTTGCCGGAAGTAACTGTCCCAGTGGTTTTTAGTGGTAGTGCACTAGGATGCCAATAAATGAATGAACTCAGAAGTATCAAATTTTTGTGTTTGAACAGGCAGCAGGAGAAGTTGAAGAAAATCATGAATGCATCAGGGTATCAAGAAAAGGTTCCATCTCATATCCAAGAAGAGAACGCCACTAAGCTCGCAAAACTTTTGCAGGAATTTGAATTTTTCAGAAAAGAAAGCGAACGGGTAGAATCCGAAGCGCTGCATCAACAGTAGTAATAGTAAGGATTAATGAAACGTCTTTGAAGTTTCTCCATTCACTTATAATTTGATGGCATTCAATATTGTCATGCAGGAGTTTGCCAGTTCATCCATTGAAAAGTTTTGAATTTTACGTCTCATGAATTTCAAATTCTTTTTTCCTTTATTAGACCTTATAAAAGTAAAAAAGGAGTAATATATTTTTTGCTTACGTCTATTTAATTAAAATTTGAACTATTTGAAGGTTTATTTTTGACCTCTTAGATTCTTAGTTAGTAGTGTGTTTGGTTGAGAAATTTATTGAAAAGATTTGATTTGTAGAAAGACATTTAAAATTTTAAAATAAAATTATCTTGTCGATGAATTAAAAATTAGAATTACTAAATTTTTGAAAATATAAATGCGGGATTTTGAAGGGCTAAAATTTTCCACTTAATTTTCATCTTAGGAATTGAAATTTTCAAAAAATTTTACATTTGAAGGAGTACAATTTCTTTCTTTTTTAAGTAAGACGTCAATAATTATTATATTTCTAATTCTATGTACTTTTTTAATAATAACTACAACAATTATCTCTATTTATTTTTTTATATTATTAGTAATCTCAAGGATTTTTTTCAGTATTCCTACGAATAATTTTTTGAAATTTATTTCAAACCTAATTTATGGATTTAGTTAGATTTCATAACAAATTTATAATTTTTTTTTTCAAATATTTAACTTTATACTCAAATATATGTGTAAGTTTGAACAAATATCTAGACAAACCGAAAACTTTTAATAAAGATGATAAAAAAAAAATGAGAAGAATGGAAAACATTACCATTGTCTGTGTAATTTGAAAAAGTGAACCCAGTTGCAGAAGTACACTAACATGGCTTGTCATCCCAGATGGCTACTCATGTGCAATTTAAACCGAAATGAACCTGTAGAATATGATTCTGAAGAAAGAAAGAATGAAAGAAAGGAATGGTTGATGAAGAGACCCAACTGACATCAGTAACTGTATAAATCAGATAAGAAAAATGAGGAACAGTTAAAAATGAGATTGGGAATAAGAGTTTGATGATATTTATGATTGGTTAGTAGCTTAGGGTTAAAAGATAATTTGGGCAAAACTTTTCTCTATTACTCAAATAACTTAAATAATCATTTAGTGAGAAGTACAAAATGATTATTTAAACTCTCTCAAAAATGCGATTCAAAATAACTGTTATCGAATTTCCTAAAAAATAAACCAAACATTTGCCCCTAAAAAATATTGACTCAATTTGGCTTGAATGAGTTCCCTATTAAGTCGAATTAAACACAGTGCTAGTTTGTAACATAATATGTATGCATATAAACATATGGTTGCATGGGTCGCATCGAGCATATTTTCCAAAATTTCATTAATAACTTGAAACCAAATGGATTTCATAAACCATACACCTCCAACTACATGGTCAAGTTATTCAGGACAAACATGGAAGGTTAGGCCTTCGAGCTTAGCAGCTAATTATAGTATGAAACATAGGAAGTTACCAAACCATTAAACATACCTACAAAAATGATGCCAAAAGATATTCAAGTATCAACTAAACTAAACAGCTTGACAGTCGTATAGTTAATGGAAAAATTGCTTCTTCTTCACCTAGAATGTGGTACAAAGAAAACTACCCATCATGTCAATGTCTAGCAATCAAAGAAATACTAAGTATTATCCCAGTATATGATCTAAACTAAATTGAAAGTATAAAAGAAAACCACTTTTAAATAACCCAAAAAAATTTAAATGCACTTGTCTATACAAAAATAAAGATTAAATCCTGTCATAAATAACTGACCCCGCATTGAATATAATATATGAAAGGAAATGAATAAAGGAAAAATCTTCACCGAAAGCCAAAAGATGAGAGCTTTTTCGTCCTGTCGTAAGCGAAAGGACAACTCTAGCAGACAACCCCAGCCTCTGCAATTAAAACAAAAAATCAAAAGTCAAAAACTCAACGGCTTTTTCTCTTTAACCCATATATATATATATATATAATATATATATATATATAACTAAAACTTACAATGACAATGACAGTAATGGACTCGTTCGTTCATCGACTTTAGTGACCTCTTGAGGCTCGTGGCTAACTATCCACGTCCTCTTCAATAAAAAAATAAAAGCTTAAAAAATTAATGTTTTTTTCTTTAATAAAAAAACAAAGTTATATGTAAAACTAAAACTTACAAGGCAATGGCAGTAATGGACTTACTCATCCATCGACTTTAGTGACCTCTTGAATCTCGTGTGGATATCCATCCACGTCTCCACCAACAGAAGTCAAAAATGACCTTTTGAATAACCACCCCACGTCCCTACCACGTCTTCAAAATATATATTTCAATAAGCAACGTCTAGCGAGAGAAGTAAAACATAAATAGGTCATCCACATTATACGTCAGAAGAATATATAATCAACATATATCATATATAATCAACATATAAACTGGCTTATTATATATTAGTTGATGATTCATCTTATGCACGGATTAGTTAATTTATTTATATGAATACCTGAAAAAATTTAATATAACCATTTGACTATTGAATATATATATATATATAATCATATAATAAAATAAAGATGTTAAATCATAATATTTTTGTTAATTAACATTTAAAAATATTTGAGAAAAATTAAAATATTCGAAGTTAATTAAAAATAGTATTATTGATTACATAAAAACCAGAGGTAATTCTCATAAATGATGGCGACTAATCAAATGATCTTCTTCTGTTCATCTTTTGATGCAAGATGTTTTGACAACATCTATTGCTTTGAATTAAAGAGTAAATAAAATGAATTGAGAGAAGCAGAGAAGCATAATCACTACTTCAAAAAGAAAGGATAATTATTTGGAGGATGCATGGTTTCATAATTAACATGCAGAATAAAATAGCACAAACTGAGAAAAGCCATTACAACTGGGTGGAAAGCTTTGGAAAAGGAAATATGAGGAAAATAACTTGAAAACTTTGGAGCATTAGAGGTGGCTTGCTTAGAACTGAGTTGAAATAAGAAATCAAAAGTTAACTTATGACAAAGACGGAGTTGAGTTAAAAAAAAAAAACATGTCTTCAAATTACCCATGTCCCACCTTCCACATCCCATATCTCAACATCCTCACATCTCCACATTTGTACTTAAGTAATTGAAAAAAAGAAGGGGGGGGGGGGGGGGGAGGGGGGGAGA
>JAQSVH010167398.1:2016-14960 GCA_029448705.1 Adansonia digitata
AAATTAATTATATATTTATTTTTAGTTTTTTATTTTTATAAATTTTATTAATTATAGAATGCAGTAAGTTTTTGGATCACAATCTATTTTCTTGGAACTTTGCAACAATTATTTTAACCAATAGCAACAACAAAATATCTTATGTCTTTTAGTAAGTACACAACAACACAATGTAAACCTATTGGCAGTAAAAACTTAGTTTCACCCACAACTATTGAAGAACACATGACAATTTATTTTAAGCAAGCTAAGAGTCACATGATATTACATTAAGAACAGGTAATTTTAAAGATTAGCATTGAGCATAAATACAAAATACATGTTAGCTAATGTAGGTAATTTTTTAAAGAAATAAACTTTGATTTTAAGGTGAGCTTATTTTAATGTAACAGTGCAAATGATATCAATGGCAAAAAGGGGGAAAAAAAGACTAAACTTTAAAATGTAAGCTACCAACCAAAGCTACCCTTTTTCTCAATATGCCTCTTCCTACCCTTTGGACTTTACTATCCAGATCAACAACTCATCAAAAAAATCTTAACTAGAACTATGGTATCTTGTTTCTCTTCTACTTTTATACTATATTAGCCAATGAGATAAGTATCAAATATATATATATATATCAAATTAATTAACAAACATATGTTTACTTCTACTTTAGCCAATCTCATCATAAAACTAGAGAAATTCTGACAGAAAAAGAATTGTTTAAAAGATGATCGATTACAATAAACCATTAACAGTGAGCATGTGAGGAATACATAATTATAATTTCTTTAGTTTTGCATGGATTATTACTTTGCTATGGGACTATAATATGTCATACTAAAGTAAAGAAAAAAATGAAAATGATGTAATATATTCATATTTGGAAATGTTAATGTTTTGATAGAATTTGCACTCCAATTAAGTGACCAAAAATAATATTACAATGATTGAAGGTAAGAATCAAAATTTGAATTATAGTATGGAATCTTATCATGATATCTCCATGAATAACATTGAGTTTTTCTATAGTAACAAACTTGCATTTTGTTGATTAGGTAAAGATAACTTTTCAATTTGCGAGCACAAATTGTGAACCGTTACTTTGAATCATAAATTGAATTACATTTATTGTAACACGTTAAACGTGAATCCAACATGTCAAACCTGGACCAGATAAGTTTATTTTTTTTCTTTTCTTTATATTGGGATGGGACTTGATTGTTAGATTAAATCACATGTCTGGCTTAACCGTAAATAGCCATTACAAAATGGCCAAATAACTCGTAGTCACTATCAATCTATTTTGGATTGGTAAAGTGGTCATCTATTGAAGTTTGTCTTTTGAGGGTTACGAAACACTCAGAAACAAACTCCAAAGTCCAATTTTAATAACCAAAGATTCATATGAAAAGCGTTCAAGAGTTGGTTACGCATGGAGTGAGACGTGTCTCCTCCACAATTCCCATAAATCATACCTATTAATTAAGTGTTATCTTAAAACTTAATTATAGTTGATTTTCATTTCTCATATTTGGGAATAATTTATAATTAATATTACTATTCTAATTGGTTTTCCACGTATTTTGAAAATCAAAATATTTTCTACACCCCTCCAAAAAAGCTAGAGGAATACAAAAGTTGTATTATTTTGAGAAAATTGAAAACTGCAATTTACTTGTTTAAATAGGTTATTCCCTTTTTTTTTTTGAAATAATCAACAAGATAACTTCCATATACTAGAAGCATATCTATGGATTATTTTAACTCGGAGATGTTGCCTCGAATTTTTGAAAAATATATCCTATAATTAATAAAGTAACTTTTAGCATGATATCATGAAAGTGACTCTAAAGAGCATGCATCAACATTAAATTCCTGCATGACTCTAGAGACTTGATTTAAGTTAGTATTGATAGAAAGTACGAAACTAACACTAAAAGATTTGGTTTTAGTAAGTTTTGATGAAAAGTACAAAATTAACTCTAAACAGCTTTAAAATGCGTAAAATTTTTAAAAAGTCCTTGAACAATGAAAAATGACTTAAATAATCCTAAAATGCATGAAATTGCATAATGATCCCTAAATCAAGAAAAACTGACTTAAATGACCTAAACATGCATGAAATTGCATAATAGTCCTTAAAACAAGGGAAATAACTAAAGTGATCCTAAAATGCATAAAATTAAATAATAATTTTTAAATCATGAAAAATGACTAAAATGGTCATAAAATGCATGAAATTACATAGAATTCCATAAATCATGAAAAATGATGAAAATAACCTTAAAATACATGAAATTGGATAATAGTTTCTGAACCATGGAAACAAAATAAAATGATCCCAAAATGCATGAAAGTACATAATAATCCCTAAATTATGAAAAATGGCTAAAATGATCTTAAAATGTATGAAATTGTATACTTGTCCTTAAAACATGGATTAAAATGACGCTAAAGTGCATGAAATTGCATAATGGTTCCTAAATCATGTAAAATGACCTTAAAATGCATGAAATTGCATAATAATCTTTAATATGCATGAACATGTTGTAAGGAAATTACAAAACGGCCTTTAAAGTTTCTACACCCTTATATACAGCCATAGACATCTTTTCTTCACCAATAAACATACAAGTATGGCATCATACATAATTTTAAGCATAAAATACCTCATCCAGGTGAACATAAATAGATTCACTGATATGCATGGTAATCTTGTCATAATCATAATATTTTCATGGAAAATTAGAAAATGTATGGAAAGGTAAAACATGATCATGAAGCATGGAAAGGTCACACAATGCATGCATCATACATCAAATGAAATATAAGTAACATAAAGAGTGAAACTAAAGTTGAAACATGAGAAACTACTTGATGAAAACCACATGAAAACTAAGAAACTCAACAAAAAACATTTAGAAAATAAGTTTTCTTGATCGAAATATGATTTTTAGAAAACTTTTAACAAAAGTCACCAAAGAAAACAAAAAAGTAGCATTTAAGATCATAGCTCCAGATTTGGCATAACTTGGTTATCATATCTTGGCACAAATCATCAACTAAGTATGGCTTAGGATCCTCAAGCTGACATAAAAGGGAAGAAAAAAAAATATTATGAAAGTACAAATTAAAAGAAAGACAACCTTAGTGCTGAAGCTTGAAGAGAATCCATTTTTTCTCTTTTTTTGGTCTCATTTTTTACTACTACCTTTTTCAGCTAAAAACTAGAACTCTCCCCTTGCAAAATGTCCACGAGAATTTAAACCCCTTTGGTTGATTACTACTCATCCTTATGCACCTTTATCAATATTTTGACACCTTATAAAACTTGTTTGCAAGGAAATTATATAAGGCTTAAGTAATCTAATTAAGGAATTAGAATAATCTAACTAGGGCATGGATTCAGTTGATCTAAGTGGGTAATCTTAGAAGTGTGCCTCTAAAGAGGCTAACCCTTTCAGAATAGCCATATCTTCATCCTATCCAAGAAAAGGCTTTTAACTCTAACTCAAAATAGTCTTCTATTGCATTTCAACTAAACTAGACTTGAAATAGTTAGAAAACATAAGATAAATACCATTTCATTTCCAAGAATAATTGGAGCATTAATATCACTAATACCAAGTCCATTCAAGTACTAATGGTTTAATTATCTAAGTAATTTTCAATTCATATGCATTGTTGTTGGATGAAAAATTATTAAAGAAATATTGCTTGCATAATTATGAAGTGATCTAAGTCCATTAAGAAGGTGAGAAGTCAGCAAATTTGGATGAAACAACTTGTTTGTGCCCAAAAATCTCATGTAGTAGTAATACATTTATGTTGTATTGATATAATTGCTTCCCGAAGTGAAAAATGTGAAAACCTGAAGATATATAAATACAATACGTGATGTATCGATACATCATGCAATTGTATCAATATAATTGTTTTCCCATGGACCTGAGTAACCTTAACCCAATGATGCATCGATGCATTAATAAAATGTATTGATATATCTTTGTGAATTGCATGAAAATGACATGTTTTGACCTTCTAAGTGTTTCCATCTATTCAATTTAGTCCTTAGGCATTCTAAACCTTAAAATTGGGTCCCTAGAATTTAAAAATTGATCGAGGAAGAAAGAGGGGTGCATTTCATCTAAGGTCTCAAATCGAGCATAATTGGTTTGAAAAAGGTTAGACAAAATTAGGTGTTTAAAACATTACTTTGCAAATGGAGAGACAAAAATTTAAATGCCTTTCAACAGGAAATTAAAGAATTTAATTGACAAATATATCCAATCCATAACAATGTGTTGCAACCTACGTATCAATATATTTTATGAAGGAGTTTTTGTGGTTCATATTTATATTAGTGACTAAAAGGTATAGGCTGAATAATTTATTTGGCTTAGCTTGAGTTATTGATTTGTAAAGACAAATTATTCTCACTTTTATTATCCTCATTGGCTTGAACAACTCTAGCTCTTTGAAAAAATAATGAGTCATGCTTACAGAAATGTTTTTAGATAACAACAAAAACAAAGGGTAATGTAGACGAGATCTGTTAGAACTCAAGTAAAATTGAAGGATAATGAAATTCAAGTATTAATGGTAGATGCAAAAAAATTCTAACTAAAAGTAGTGTGCAATACTTTATAATTGAGTTTTAGCAATAATTTTTTAAGCATTAATAGACATGCAACATTGAATAATATTTCAAAGGTTTAATAAAGACATAAGTTTTAACAATCATATGAATGATATTGGTAGAAAATTGATTTACTCAGTAATAGATGTCAGCGAAGGACATTGCTTAAGGGTGCATTAAAACTACATGGATGGTAGTTCCTTCTAATAAGTTAAAAGAAACCAATAAGTATATTTATTTGAGTAGTTATTACTATAACGTACAAAGTTAAAAAAGTAAATGGATTATTAATCTTATATATGTGCAGTACTTATTGATTAACACAAGGTATGTCCTATTTATTAATCTTATATATGTGCAGTATTTAATGGTTTTCATGTTGTGTATAAAAGTTTATAAGATTCATGGACTTTCAAATGTAAATTTCAAATAGAATTATTTAAATAAATCATTTTATGTTTATAAAATTATTATAAAAATAAGGAGAAAACCAAATTAAATTAACCTTGTACTTGAATCTGCATTGCTCTTTGATTATGTAAGGCATGATATCTTTATTCTTCATGATTTTTATGATGTACATAACAATCCACGACATTGATAGTTTCTTTACATGTTAATTTTAGATATGGCCAATTAAATGAAGCATTTTATATTTAGAGATAATTGTAAAAATAATGATAAGAACATGTAGAATAGAGATGGAGTGCATAAAAATCTTACCATTTTAGTCAACATGGATAAGTTTAAGCTAACATATTAATTGCAATAATAGCTTCAAAAGAGAGCTCGAATATAAATGAAATATATGTAAACAAAATAATAAAAAGATAAAAAAAGATAAAAAATCAAAATGACTACAAATCTAATAAAAATAATTTGTCAGAGCAAGTTTTAAACAATTTAAGAGCAACTCAAATCTTAAAATTCCTATTAGACCCAATTAAAATTCTTCAAATCACATTCTTTTGAAGGTTAAGAACTTACTTAAAAAGGTATTATTGGTCTACCAATAAAAATAAAATCTTCTTGCAATAAAAGACTTTAACTTAGTATAAGATTAAGTTTTCATATTTAAATAATAGTATTATTATTAAAAATTAAACTAAAACAAGCAAGAGAAAAGAAATAATCTTCCAATAGCAATGTTACAGAACACTGAAGAATGCCAACTTTATTTATTCACAGTCACAGCACTTTTAGCATCTAACGCACATGCTCCACTTAATGCTTAAAAGACTTATTCTTACTAGTTTTTTTTTTTTAACAAAATTATGAGCAAAAAAATGGTTACTCATAAAGAAAAATAATTTTCTATCTAAGAAAAAAACTTATGGATAAAATATGAACTTTCTTTATCAGACTAAATGGTTGGGTTGTTCAAACATTACCTAAAAATAATAAGTGTAAGATAAAAATATGTCATTCAAGGTATGTAGGCACTCAAACAGTGTTTGTAAATAATCACCTACAATAAAACGAAGGCATTAAAATCATTTTAAAGAACTTACAAATCTTTGGCCAAGGTTTCTATTGTATTCATTGCAAAAACATTCACCATTGGCCAACAATAAAGAAACCAATGCTAGTATATATCATCAACTAGCACATTGGTGCTATATAATCAATCAAACACAAAGATTAAATTATAATTACACTATCACAACGTGCACCCTCATACATGCATGGTGACAGTACGACTTAAAATGAAAAGGGAAAGGGAATTCGCCTTTAGATTATCCCTTGATCGAGATTTGAACTAGGCATGGTAGAGTGAAAATCAAGGGGAAGACCGTCAGATAAATCATTCATCCAATCAGTCTTGGATGGCCATTATGAAATGACTTTGACTTTGAGTCGCTGCCAATCATTTTAGGCTAGGTATGATCAAATACCTATTAAAATCAGTGATTTGAGTTACAAAACTCAAAACACTGATTTTATAGATTGCATATACCAGAGTTCACTTAACAAGGGTCTGGGAGTTAGCTACACGTGGGAAAGGATTAGCATCCTCACGATGCCCAAAATTGGTAACATCTAGCCATAATTTATCGAAGTCTCAATTTTCTTCATATTTTCATGCGATCATTACTTATGTGTAATCCCTTTCTTATGAATGCAAAATTCTAAATATTGGATTTGAGTTTTATGATAAAATTTTAATTAATATCTCTCTAGGCAACTCAAGAGGGATGAAAAACATAGAGGATTTGGTAAAATGAGGTCTGGATTGATTTGGAAGAAGATAATTTGCAAGCCTTTGAGGGATAACGATATAGAACATTGCCTCACGTTTAATGAAATTTGATTTTTTTTAAAAGCATGAATGCAAATCATCATCAAAAAGAGAAATGGGATAGTAAAACATAAAAGAATATAATAAAATCTAAATTAAAGATGAATACATCAAAACAAAATGGAATGGTGGTTAGGATGTATCTCGTAATTGACCTCAGTTATTAAGGAATAATCGAATTGATATTTTTAAAACCTGTTAGGATTCAGTGGCCATCTTAGGCATAAAAAATTTGATAAAAGATCCAAAAAGTCCTAGAGGAAAGAAACTCTGATTTTTTGGATGTATTTTAAAGAGCGGGGTTGGATTATCCCCTTAGAGGAAACGGGGTTGGAAAATCCCTTTAAAAAGGCAAGGTTAGAGTATCCCCTCAAAAAAAGAATTTAAGTGATTTTTGAATATCAAAATTTCTGGTAGTTTTAAAGAAATAAATTTTAGAAAGCAAAATATTTTCAATAGCAAATGGAAATTAACTTTAAAAACAATTTTGAGTTTTGATCCGAGCCTAAAGAGACCTATGTTATGACTTATAACACCATGGGGAAACTCTCTGAATATATTTCAAGTTATTAGAAGGACTAAAAAAGATGGTTCGAGAAAATCCAAGTGAATTTTCTTAAGTTCAGCAAAAATAGGGGATAGCACATGCTATCCATTTTCCCAAATTTATTTCGACTTGGTCTAACGGTTTCTAGTGGCAAATAAGGTATTATTAGAAAGATAACTTGATAGAGATTAATGTAAAATTTTCTAAGAATCCTAGAAAATCGCATTTTAGGCAGAATTAATTTCTAAAATAGGGTTCGAGTCAATATTGATAGCGAGTGCTAGAAAAAGAAAGCATTATTCCAAGAATTCTAGAAAATTGCTTTTTAGTTAGAATTAATTTTTGAAATTGGGTTTGACTTAGTATTGATAGCAAGTGCTAGAAAAAAAGAGCAGTGAACTTTGAAAATCTTCCAGACTCGTTTGGAATCATTAAATCATAAACAATACCTTTTTAGAAAGGGAATTTTGTGAACTTTTCAATAAAATGTTTAAAAAATCTAGAAAAATAGTTTGATTGGTCAAATTTGCCCAAACAAAAGGGGAATAGCTAATTCCAAGGGTTCTAGATAGTAGCTAAGGTTCAAAAAATCATAACTTTTACATCAGGAATGATCCGGGGGGAAACAGGATATTGTTGTAAAGATAATTCGAAACCCTTTCCAAGTAAAATGCTAAAAAATTCCAAAAAAAATCATTTTTGAGTCTGAGAATAATTTTTCAAATAAGGATTACTATGCTGCCAGTATTAAAATAGGGTTTTCTTTGGATTAAGGCTTTTATGGTCATTTGTTAAGTCGTTGAACTATTCGCTATCCACATCAAATGGCAATGGTAGGCTCGAAACAAGATTTAAACAAAATATTTGAAAACATTTTTTGGTTTTAGATTAAAATGAAATTTATTTGGCCTAATGAGGCCATGATTCTAAACATTTATGTTTGATATATCCCTAAGATTGGAAAACCAATATATTAAAAACGTTAAATCCATGCTAATCCCTATTGATTGAGGTTAGTGTAGACTTAATTGGGGGTTTTCTTTGAAAATAGATTTTTACAAATATCATAAAGGCATTTCAACAAACATATGATGAACTAAACTAAGTGAAAATATCAGCTATGAACAACCACTCAAAACAGCAAGCTATCCTTGAACTTTATCAAAGAAATCATAGTGAAAATGCATCCTAGCATACGTCAAAATCAAAATATGCTAGGCTAAGCATGCATACATGAAATGAGCATGTTAAGATGAAGAAAAACATGGCAAGAATACATGAGCAGGGGCTATTTTAATGTCAACAAGAAGTATGGCATTCTAATTCATTAGAACACCATGAAGCATCAAGAAAGTCATTAAAATCCTAAAGCTACCACAAACAAAGCCACAATAATGCATAGAAACCTTAATAGGGTCATGGAACCATAAAGGTTCATTAAAATAATAAAGATAAAGCAAACAAAAAATAAAAAGAAGAAAAAATAGAAGATATACCTCAATGGAAGCTTGGACTCTAGGCTATATTCTTACGCAATACTCTAGTAACTTTCAGCTTACTTTCTTATTCTTTTTTTTTTTTTTACTATGGATTAGCAAGAAACAAATGAAAAGAAAAAGCTTTAGTTAGGCTACGAAGGATAGTTTTTAGGGTGAAGATTAGAGAAATGTGAGGTTTCAAAAGGGTTTTTAAAGAGTGAAAATGAAGCTACAAGAATGGGATTTTTAAGAGAGTTTGAAGGTTTTTTTGGTGGCTGATGTAAAAGAGGATTTTTAGAAGAATGGCAAGGGAGCTATTGAAATGGGATTTTTGAAAGAGCTTGAGGGTTTTTTTGGTGATTGATGTGGAAAAAGGTTTTTTCTCAACTGATAAAGATTGGATTATATAATGTATAGCTCTAGCCATTAAGATGACTTAGTACTGAGAACATATAGGGTTTTTTTGTTTACATAATATAATGAATCATTGTACCAAGGTGAAACTTTTTAGCATTTGTTTGGTTCACTTTGATTCTTGTAGGCAAAGAAATTCATACATTAGCTGATCAGTAGTCTCAAGTTTATCTTTTATAAAACCAGATTTTCTCTTGAAATGCTTTCATGCCAAGCTTAATGGGTCTTTTCAAAATGTATTAATTCAAAGTTTAGAGCTTAAAAATTAAATCCACATGATTTCTATTAAGTTATGTCTTATATTGGATACTTTTTGGGGCTAATGTCGTGACCAAATTTGAGTTTTGAAATTATGGAGCGAAAAGGGGAAAAATGTCTTGAATTAGGCCAAAATAGCATTGTCTATCGATACGTTAAGCAATAAAAACCCAAAATGTATTGATACTTTGAATTTTTATCAATACAAAGTATGGTGTATCAATACCAACACGTTTGTATCGATACCAGCTTATTATATTGATACCCAACTTGTTGTATCGATACATACACTCTTTATCGATACTAGTTGGCCAAAAATCATGATTTTAGCTATGACATAACTCTCTATCGATAAAAATAGGCTTGGTATCGATACAAATGGCAAAACCTTTGAATTTGGATGACATGGAGCCTTGCATCGATACCTCAAGCCCTTCTATCAAGGCACACTTCCAAAAATAAGGATTTTTCTTACTTTTGAGTTCTCGAACTCTTTACCTTAGTTGACAACGGTAGGAACTTGACCTGTGCTTTTTTGAATGACCTTGATGATGCCTTGAATGATAATTGATGACATTTCAAATGTTGGCCTGGATAAAATCGGGTGTTTACATACATAATGAAATGTATTTTGATTGATTGTGTTCTTCAATGAGGGATATTTTATGGATTTTGAATCAACTTTTTATAATGAATTTTCATTTTTAAAAAATCTAAATTTCTATATAGTATCAATCATATAGTTATGCATAATAGGAATTGCGTGTTGTTTTCTATGATAGATATTTCTTTTTTTGTTTTCTGTTAAAGGATTTAACTATGCAATTGAGTAAAATTGATTGGATAGTTTCCATGTATTCGAATAAACCAAGAGGGAAAAGAACTAAAGGAAAAAAAAATATATATATATATAAAGCACCTATTGCTTATTTAGTAAAGCTATTTGAAGATACTAAATGATTGCAACTCTAACTAAATATTTTAATTTTAAAAGCATACCTCATATTCCATGGATAAAATGTAATCAAATTTCTTATGATTGTAACTTTATATCAATTTTCTATTAATTTTCATTATCCTTTTAGATCAAATTTCACTTCATTTTATTTCTCTCCTATTGTTTCTATTCTATTCATGTATTTAGATTTAAACAGACAAGAGGTCATGCTAACATGCTTAACTTGGGATCGCCACATATCTCACAAGTTAATTTAATCAACTCCTCTTAAAGTTCAAAGTAGTTTACCTTCATAATTATGGTCAGCTCAATCAAAGCAGAAAACACTTCAGTTATATACATATTAAAGAAGGTTAAAACTTCAAAGCTTCGAATATATACAGATGAAGGCTGGGATGAATACTTTTTTAATGTTTAAAACAATATATATATCAAAATTAAAAATAACCCTCTTGCTTCTTTGATGTTGAAACATTATTATCTTAGGGCATTGATGGAAAAAACAAAAATTATTGCAATTAACAAAATGATATAACTTTTAACACGATTCTAGTATACAAAAAAAATAGTAAACTCTCTAAAACCTTTTTAAAGGAACCAATCAGGCCTTTAATCCTTTGTTTAATTCAATTTTACCAAAAATGAAAAATATGAAATCAGAATCAAGGGTTTATTTATCTCTTGTTCTTCTAAGTGAAAGGCAAGTTTTTGACATCTTCCTTTGCATAAAAAAACTAAAAACAAATATGATAAATATAATTATACAGGTATAAGCTATAAAATCGTATAAAATTACACATTGTACGGATAAAAAAAGGATTTTTTTTTTTACTGGTGAGACTAGGGGAGAATTTTGTGATGATAGTTCTAGTTACAGGGAAGCCAACAATGATAGGCCAAGTGCATTTGAATTCTCTTTGAAGAAAGCCAACCTTGGATTGAACCATCTCTTCGTCTTCTTTCTTTTTTTTTTTTTTTTAGATTTCTTCCTTGTCTTCTTTCTTCATTAATAATATTTTTACTTCTTCTTTTGTTGATCTTCCTTTTTTTTAATCTTTCACGAAATTGCACCATTCCATCACCATCAATACCTACTTTGTTTTTTTCTTTCTCCTTTAAGAATTTATTTATTTCTTCTCTTGGACAACATTGGTAAGGCCTTTTTCTAATCTCTCACCAAACCTCACCAATTTCTAGCACCATTAGTACTTGTTTGTTTTCTTTCTCTCTTTCTTCCATTTTCCATTTTTTCTCCTGCAACCAATTCATTTATTCTTTTTTTTTTTAAACCTCTTACAGAACAACACTTTCGCTGTTGCCTAGACAAAAAATAGGCTTGAAAATTCTAAAAAAGCCTTTTAAGTCCCCAAAGACTCAAAAATTAAAGATAGTAGATGAGTCATTTATTTTGTGGTAATGTCCAAGTTTAATTTAGTTATCTTAACTTCATTTCATTTTGGGGTTTTCTTCAAGTCTTATTGTTTTGGTTAGTAATATAGATTTATTATTATAATAGTTTTAAGTTTTAATCAATATTAATCTTAAACTTAGTTTAGTTATTTTGAGATATTATATCATATTACCCTAATTTAATTCAAATAATTAAAATTTAATTTTGCAAATTTATATCTAATAATATTCCTTTTCATTTCAATTTATCCATATTATGTATATTAGTTAATATTAGAATATTAAAGTTTTGAACTCAATATTTATGATAATCAAGGCATTGTTTCAATTTTTTAATCAATGAATTTAGAGAAAAATTAAATAATGATGACAAATTATGCAAAATATGAATGAATTGAATACAATGTGAACATAACATTGGAAGCATAAATATAATATGAATCGACAAAAAAACTAATGTGAACACGACATAACATACAAACATTTCAAAATTTAGAAAAAATTAATTATTAATGTGTAAAAATTTTAGAGTTAGAATTGAAAGAAAGTAATTTAAATTTTTAAACTGAATCTTTAAATTAATGTATGGCATATACAATGACCCTATTCATAAGTCACATAGAGTTAAAGTTGAATGTGACAAATTATGGAAAACATGGGTTGAATTGCATCACGAAATGAAAATTAAGAGAAAAATTATTAAAACACGATAGAACACAAACATGTTATAAACATGATATGAATACATGAATGTGCAAAAATCTTCATAAAATAAATTATTACCATATCAAAATTTATATAGCTTATAATATCTTGAATATGATAATGACTTCAAAAGCAATATGAACACGAACATGACACAAACATCCAAATTTTCTCTTATTTTTCCTTTTTCCTTTCTTCCATCTTTCTTTTCTTATTCATTAAAAAATTAGCAATACTCTAAATAACCT
>JAQSVH010167419.1:0-23245 GCA_029448705.1 Adansonia digitata
TGGATTTCTCAAGTTTGTCTATCAAAATTTTAATTTATCAAAATTTTGAGAAATCAATTCAACCCCTCTTGATTTCATTCACCACTAAAAAGTCTAACACTTTTAAATAAGACAATCTTATTATTGTTGATATCTTTATTAGACAATAAAATCTAAATTTCAAAAATCTAATTTTGTCTCAAATAATTAAACTTTTCAATTAAGTCATTCATTCAAATTAGCTTTCATTTAAGTAAGTTATATTTAATTAAATCTCATATTTAATTAAATAGAACTACATTATTCTGTGTGACATATTAGGTTCCCAATAGTTTGGCAACGAATATAAATAATCTTATTGATCATGTTCATAGATCAACAATGGCATCTAGCAACCCATCATGACCACCCAAATATGGAAAAGTTAATGTGACCTTTTAACAAACTTTTAGTAATAAGCCTTTCAGTGTAGTACATTTCTTTCCCAATATATCCCAAATGGGAGATAAGTATAGTGCAGTGTCTACCCAAACCTTTATCCATATTAGTTCTTACAACTCATGGTTAATATTCCTGGATCTGTAAGGATCTATTCCTTATAATCAATTTATGCTTTGGCCAAAGACTTTAATCTAATTAACTATAGTTAAGAACATTCAAGATATGTCTCCAATGTCACTTGGAATGGTGAATCCTCTCTGGATCGCTTATTCATCTACCATATGCTTCATGTTATACCTAAAACCACCCCACCCTTAGTATTTAGCTATTGTGGACCTATTCATGATGGAATTAAAGCATAACACTTATCATATGAGATGACTTGGTATCACAAGTCTGAGGACTACTATACACCATTGGCACATGAAAACATATTCCACAGGAGCTTGAGTGACTTGTACTAAATGAAGTTCTCATTCAGGCCATGTTTAGCGAACTTGTTTCCACAAAATAAGGACCCATATGCTATCTACAAGTATCTTATATTCTTCAACATGTATGAGATCAAAGGATTGCATGGATCCCATGCATAAGGGCTTAGCATATACTAGTCTGTGTGTATTATCAAAGCGCTATCTTAACAGTATGATGAATAGAAACATTTTTAGAAACATGGTTTTGATGCATAAGGACTTATTGTCATAACTGGTGTACTAACTTTGCAAGGCTATGTTGTTTCAAGGGCTTCATCCAATTAGTGTTTGCATGAATGTCAATCACGCACTAACATGAAGGAAAACCATGTTACTATAGCTTAGTAACTTGTATGTAGCTATTTGACCATGTATCCCATGTTTTAATCCAATTGGTTCGAGAGCATACACTAAGAGGTTTTGGGTATGGCATAAACCATATGGTAGATGGATGACTGATCTAGAGAGGATTCACCATTTTGAGTGACATTGGAGACATATCTCGAATGATCTTGATTATGGCTAATTGGATTAAAGTCTCCAGCTAGAGCATAATGATTATGAGGAATTGTTCTTCATAGATTCATGATCGTTAACCTTGAGTTGATCTACCATGGATTAAGGCATGGGTAGACACTGTACCATGCTCAGGCTCATTCCAAGATATATGGTAAAAGGACCAGATTCAATTGACAGGCTAGTTATTGAAAGGTTTGATGGGTTACATCAACTCTATAACATTTAGGTGGCCATGATGGGTTACTGGATCCTACGTTTGATCTATAAAGCTAATTAAGAAGATTAAAATCAATTAAGTTTGACTTAATTAAATAAAAGATGATTAAGTAAAGGACTTAATTGAAAAAATTAAATTAAAAATTAATTTAAGACAAAATTTAGATTTAGTGAAATCTAAGACTTTATTATCCTTTTAAGACATAGCAAATCAGATTATCTTATCTAGATATTATCTAAATTGAGACATACTATGTGTAGCTGGATAATGTTTGAATTAAATCATTAAAAGATGAATAATTTCTTAGCCAAAATTCATTGGATAATCTTATCAAAATATTAATTATTTAGATAATTAATATTAATAAGATTATTACTAAGTTATAAGTGTTTTAATTTAATTTATGAATTCTTATTTAGATAAATATTCATTATTGGGATAAATAATTAACTGAAAGAGGTTTTTACTTATTTATCTTAATTTAATTATGTGATAATTAAATTAGATAATATAAATTAATTAGAGTTTAATTTGGATTAAACTTCATAGAAACATAACTTAGTTAATTAACCTATGGTGCACAAAGCTAGAATTATGTCTAGATAAATAGTGCCTTGGCTGAATTCTCTAGTGCACATTTTTGCGCTAGGTTCAGCTAGCATAGTGAGAAGAGTTGGAATTAAACGTAACTTAGGGTGAAAGAGTTTCACTTATACCTAGAGAGTTTTCTTATTGAATTTGGCAAAAAGAAATAGGTAGGGTGATGCTTGGCAATTAGGTGGTAGAGAAAACACTTGTGAAATGATAAATTTGGTAAGAAAAAGAGTTTCTCTTTAAGTTCTCTCAATAGTTGTCACTCAAGATGAAGAAAATTTCTCATTGCCACCATCCATTCTTCTTTCTCTTTGCACCATTCTTCTGTTCTTTGTTACAAAAAACATCCTAAAATTGTTCTTGGATTGAGTGAAAGAAGAAATAGATTGTAGTCATCTTTTGGTTGAGACTTGTTAAGTCTTTTGGCTAGCATTGAAGAACTGCTTGTCCTTGAGAAGGCTCTCATTATCATCCGTACATATTACCATTGGAGGTAAGATAATTATGTCGCTCATGACTTCGTAGATCTAATTAGACACCACAGACACCCCTATTTAGGTGTCCTTCGATTTGGATTTGACTCTAAATTATAAGATCTGAAAGTTTAGTAAACTTTTCATTAGATATGTGATTTAATTTTATTAATTTTTTTTAATTTACTATACACTAGTTCCCCCTTTAAAGATCTATAAGGAAGTCTGGCTACTTTTGTCTGTAATGTTTTTGCTACTTATGTTATATTGTTTTCAAACATTTTAAATGCTATTTTTGCATGAAGCCATAGTTCATTGAGAATGTGAATTTCCAAAAGTGGTATCAGAGCCTATAGGTTACGGATTATGTGCAGTAGGTATAGCCTAATTCATGGTAATTGACATCATGATGTTAAGTGCATTAACCTCTAGGTTTCGACCATGTGAGCTTTATAAAATCATTTTAATAATTTTTTTTCTTAATTTTGGGTAGCATGATAAATGAGCATTTTAATCATTATTAAATTATTAGATCGATAAAATTGTCCTAAATTGATTTGGTTTAAATACATGTCAAAATGTTGAAAACTGATGTTGTCTAACCAACTAAATAGGAGGTCACTAGGCTGATTTTTTTTGAATTTTCTTTACTCTATTTTTTTATATATTTTATATTTTGGATTTTCAATATATTATGTATAAAAATTAATTTAAAATTATTTATAGTTATTTTGACTCAAAGAAAGATAAATTCAGCTCTATGTACAGAAATGTCAAAGCTAAAATTTTCTAGCAACTTTGGAGGATCTATTGCCCTTAATGCACCTAGAAATCCTTGTGAAAACATTCCCCAGATTTGCTACATCTTAGGACAGAAAAGAAATAAATGAGATTCAATTTTTGGACTAATTTAATTGCTAGAATTCATGGCAAACGTTGCTGCATCGTTTCACTATAGAACCATACCTATAAAGGTTAATTTTTTATTCCTACTATGTATTAGTCTTTTGGCAGCACCTAAGGCATGTTTCTAGCACCTAAAACAGTCCCTAATCATCTCCAAAGGTGGAGATCGAAGGCCATTCGCATGGCCAAAGAGATTGCCTATACTAGGGACATTAACTATTAGAGTCAGACTTCGGTTGGAATAAGTTTTCTAGTAGGACTTAAATACCTAAAGATTGGGAATTCGATTCCTAAAATTTAGGAGTTAATTCTAGTTGGATTAGATAATCATTATCTAAAGGATGGGATTCCTAAAAGTTAGGAATGGCTTAACAAAATTGGAAGGTTTTAAGACAATATAATTTCTAGTAATAAGCATTTTAATGAAAAGGAATAAAACTTGGAAATTGATTATATAAATTGTTTATTAAAATGAATTACCATGTTTTAATTCTTAAAATGACAATTTCGTAAAAATTAAAGCATGAAATGAAGTATTCATCCATGGTGAGACAAATCACCCAAAAGTTATGTAAGTGTTTGTTTTAAGATAGGTATCCTAAAAATTAGGAATTAGGTTTAATGTGTTTAATCTTTTAGCCGATTCTTATAGATACTTTGTTAAATGTAATAAACTAGTTTTATATAAATTTATACATTGAACACATATGATTACCATGTGATATTAGCTATACAATGTTATCTTATACATTATTAAAGCATGATGGATGGTTATGGACTTAGACCTTACTATGACTAGGTGAATGTATGGTTGATTCTTTCTTCAAGGTATTTATATTTTAAATAGGGTCTGCAAACCATGCCTTATCTCTATTTCATTTTTAAGGTGAAAAATTCTCTTCTTATCTAACTCCCTTCAAATGTAACTCGAGGTTTTTTCCAAACATATGTAAAAGTTACATAGTTAGATTTAGGATTAGGTTAGTTTAGGGAATTTTTTTTCCAAAATGTAAATAAAAGATGGTGCCATGAAGAATTGTCTAAGGAAAACATTAAGGCTTATGAAGACTTGGTAAGGTATCCTAGGGTTTTGACCAACTAGTTTCCCAATGGCTCATGGAAACTAGATTTAGATAAAAGTCCATAATCATCCACATAGGCTTGCATGATTAGATTATTTTATGTTGATATATTTATGATACATATGTGCCTAACATAAACGCGAAGGCAAAGCAATGCAATCCAATTCAAATCAACGAGACATAATTAATTATCAAAATCCCCTGTAAAATATTAGGTCTAGTTTTAAACATGATAAGACATATTCCATTGTTCATAACAAGATACTTGAGTTTTGGCTACAGGGATTTATTAACTTGTTCAAGGTCCTTTTTGCTTGAATTGCTTGAGTTATGAGTAGTGGGTTTTATTCAACTAATGTTGCATGGTTCGAGTGTGTTACACTTGACCATGTCACATTATTTGTGATGGTTAGGTAAAATACATATGATGTATTTAGTTAAAGAGTTTCCAACTAACTGATCTAGGAGTTGCATAGAGATGCAATTGGTAAACTTAGTTACCTACTCAATTAGTTTTTGCATAAAATTTTGAGTCACTCAAGGTTATGTAAGAATGGAAAAGGTGCCTAGCTTATTAAGAGGATTCAAATGTTGAACTTCTCATATTATAGTTAAGGGCTATAACTTCATAAAAAATAATGAGAATAATCATTTTTAGTATTAAAACTTAATTAAATGATTATTATATATGTTATTAACAATTAAATATGTTATAAATTCATACAAGATATAAACAAGAAGTATGACTTTGAATTTGTCATTTTGCACCATATTGGATGCTAACAAGTTGACACCATAATGTTAAAATTATTTCAATGCAAGAACACGAGGCTTATCTCTTTGATGAGCCTGTACCCGATGAGCCAACTGTTTGATGCTTCTCAAGAAGAATGGGATGGTTGTCGAAGGCATAAAGATGACTCATTGTAAGCCACATGTGTAATGATGGCTACCATGACACTTGATCTCCAAAAGCAACATGAAGGCATGAATGCTCCAACATTATCCTGAACTTTAAAGAATTGTTCGATAAGGAAAGGCATATTTAAAGATTTAACATCTTGAAAGAATTATTCCAAATAAAAATGTTAGAAGTCCTGTCAAAACTCATATGTTTAAGATGATTAAATGGACCACATAGCTAGAATAGTTAGGTTGGTCTATGGATGGTAAGTTAGCCATTGATTTAGTTCTCTCCTATCTACCTTTAAGTTTCATATAGTTTGTGTTGAACTTCAACATGAGTCATATAAAGACATCCTTATTGTGATTATTGAACATGTTGACAATAATAGAGAAATCTCTCACCAATGAAAAAGCTATAATTTGGTTACTTCTGCTTCTAAAAAAATAAGGGAAAAAAGTTATCAAGATAGGATGTGCCTTTTAGCTTAAAGAGTTTGAAGCTTACTGGTGTTGTCAAGATTAAAGAAGGATATGATAAAGGAACTTGCCATAACTGTAGTAAGCTTGGTCATTAGAGGAGGAACTGCAAAGACTATCTTGAAACAGTTAAGGGTGTAGACACCTGATTTTAGGCTTTGGTTCCATAACCCAATTCGTGAGTACAAACATGGAGGATCAAACCTAAATATTATTTTAGGCCATTGGTCTACTTATTGCTTTAGGTTGGGTCATGAGAAAGCCTATATCCATTTGTTAATTTTAATCTTTATTTTATTGCTAAAAAAAAGGAAAGTTGAAAATGCTAACTAGATCTGTGAAGATTGAATTGGGGTGGAAATTGGTTAGAGACCATTAAAACCAAATTGCCAAAAATCTATAAAAATTAGAGTTAACCTAGTTAAAATTGTGGGATTGATTAGAAAATCTGGGTTCTAAATCCAATATTTTTGAAAGAGAATTAGGGATTTTGATTTCATCATTAATCCCTTGTCGCCAGATCAATCCTATAAATAGGACCTAAAAATTTAGACTTATACACATAAAAAACACAAAATAGAAAAAGAGAAGTTTTGCTTAGATTTAGGAGGAAAGCTTGGTTTTTTAGGTAAATTTTTAAGTTTTTCCTTTTTTTTTTCTTATTTCTAAGATAAAAAATGTTCTTAGTCTTCTTAGTTCCATAAAAAAATTATTAGAGTTTTTTTTAAAAGGAGTTTTTTAAAGAACTCTAAAATTGTCAAGTTTCGGTGATTGAAAACTGGAAAAGTTTGAAGTTACTAGTAACAATAATAGTTTTTTCAAGACCTGAATGTTTAAAAAGAGGTTGGTAGCATTTTTTCTTGAAACATGCTATAAAGTAAAAAAAAAAAAAGCTTTGAAATGAAAAGGACCTAACTTTGTTCCCTGATGAGTTACGTAGGTCTGACCCGTATGTTGTAATTCATTTTTTCTGTTTGCAAGGATTTTTATAAAAAAATTCTTATTACATTATTATTCATAAATAATTCCATGTAATCTTTTTTATTTTTTGTTCTTTAAACTTTACTTTTTTGAACTTATACATATATATTTTTTAGAATAAACTTATCTTCACTAATCACTTATTTATTTCATTTTCATGAAGCTTAGTATTATTTTTAATTTGTTTATTTTTTTATTCATTTAATTTCCTATAAATAAATTTGGTTGCATATATATTTTTTATATCAATGAGTAACAAAAAAATTCATATATTAATTTGTTCATTAAAAATTAAACTTAATTAAAGTTAGTCTTTTCGATGATTAGACTTGAAGAAGTCACAAATGGTTAACTTCTAAAAATTTCCTAGATAAGAAAATTTTGCCTAAATTGCACCAGCATGATGGAAAATTTAGTCCAAATTTTCAATATTAAATATTTTAATTAATGTTAATAACTCAATAATAAAAGACTAATTAAATAGGAATAAACCTTCAAAGTTTCTACACCTTTACATAAAACATTAAATGGAATCCATTGATGGACCTCTTATAGGAAACAAATGGATCCTTTGAATACTCTTAAGGTGAAGAGAATTTTTTGGAATTTCAACATATAAATTTTGATTAAAAATAAATAAAATAGAGTTTTTAGATAAAATTTAGATCTTTTTCACTTTTACATAGAATGTTAAAATTAATATGATAATGGATCAATTGAAGGAAGTAAACAGATTTCCTTAAATACTCTTAAGGTGAAAAAATATTTCTTGAGAATTCCACCAGCATGATGGAGAATTTCTTAGAAAATATTTGCAGTACATAAACATTAGATTAATAACTCAAGAACTTTTAAACCGTAGGACCTTTAGTACAATGTTAGGTTAACTAGGTACAGTCTTTGTGATAAGCATTGTGGGGGTACCGATCCTTCCCATCATGTAACTGAACTTCTAAATCTAGTTCTGAACATATACCAAAATTTTTTCCATTTAGGGTGCCTTAGTCAAGATTAAGATAACCTAAAAAAGAATAGATTCATATAAGTGACATAATCACACCTTAAAAAGGATTAGTGATGACTCCCACCTTTTATATATTGCACGTTATGATAGTTTGGCAACTCCACTGGAAAAATTAAAGAGTCGAGCCATAGATAGCCTTATGATTATTTGGTTTTAAAATGGTTATTTGTTTATGTTCATTTGTTAAGTTTTTATTAAATTGCTCTTTTCCTAATGTTTATTCTTTTCTTCATTACACATGAAAAGGTTGAGTTCTAGATTTTTCCTTCACACAAATTACACAAATCATATCATAAAGCCTTAGACTGGGCTCATCTTTTTAGGAGGAGGTAAAGTAACTATGGTCTCACAAAGTGTCAACCTCTGCACAGGTGAGCCAAACACTTTCAGGGTGTAGGGAACCAAAGCTTCTGTGAGGTGATAACCTCCACTGTGATTAAGGAAATATACCTTCTCAAATTGAACCCTTTTCAATTGAACCCTAAAAGGGGTGAGGATTGGGGTACCTTACTCAGCCTCCATGGATGATGTTAAGGAGTAATTTAGCAACCTTTTTAGACTCATCAAATATCCCAAACCCAACATTTAAATAACACTTAAAAAGCTAACTTTAGGATAGAGCCATGCCAAGCCTTATATAGAAATAACCTAGGTTAGGACACATGATATAACACTTACACATTTCAAGATGTGTACTTTTGTTATTATGCTTATTATACTTTTATAATTTTGTTATTATCTTTTTAACCATCTTACTTTCTTTTGCTTTTCATGCATTCACATCATCAAGACATCATTACAATACCTTGCTACATAAAAATCTTTTAGAAAAAAGAAACTTTGAAATAACATCTATGCAAGCTTACCAAGGTCTGAATATGCCAAATACAAGTCCTTAGATCATTTAAAGGCCAGATCTGAAGCAACTCTATGAGCCAAATTTGATTTTTTATTAGCTAGATATGTCTAAACTCTTTTAGAAAAAGTCCCTGTCAATCTTGCATAAAATAACCTAACTAATTTTGTAAACATTTGGGTATTAGGAATGCCCTAAAGATGAAAGACATTTTAATGTATTTCATTAATTTAAACTAACTATTTATATATATTTGAGTTTTCATTATATTACTGCTATTCTGTTCTTAATTAGATTTATATGTTAAAGTAAATTAAGTAAATATGGTTCATAGTCTACTTGTGTATATATCATTAGAATGTTGCATATATTTGACTTTATATGTGGGAAGGCAATATTCTAAGGTAAGTAGTCTAAATCGATAGTCCATAGTTTATGGGGTTAATGTGAGCAATTAACTCATGTTAAGACTATTGTATCATCTAAATCTAATTGGGGAGATGGCTTGCCTTGGTCATCTGGAGTAGTTTGACTCATAAGTATTATTACCAAGAGGTGTTGATATATTGGACTAGACCAAAGTGCAATTAATCTATCAATAAGTTCGTTTACATGGATTAATCCACTTTTGACATTTATTGTGCAATTACCTTAATCCTGAGTAAGCAATTGACTCCATATGTAAAACTTGTCTACTTTGACATTCCAAAGGCTTAAACTACTCAAAGTAGTAAGCTATTGATCGATTTGTTGGGCATATGACTTATAATCGATGAAAGCTTTACTTATCAATATGGAATCATAGCTCTTAACAAAAGTTAAGGTTATCCTTTTAAGAGGCATTACACGGTATAGTGAAAATGGATGAGGGCTCGGTCATTTGTATGTCAAATGATCAATTGTTCACATGTGGTGGATAATTATTTTGACATGGAGAGTGCAGACACCTCATTTTATTGAGATCAATTTTTGGTATCCTAGGAGTTAGGTAAAAGATGACAAAATTAAAAAAAAGCTGGGGGATGATCATCACTTGGCGAAAAAGATTTTAAGGAAATTCTAAAATGCCTATGGATTGCTTTAAAGAAAAATCCAAAAACAAGGCATCAAAAGTCATTTTCAGGGTATCATCAGAGTCATTTAGGTGAGTACACGAGCCAATTTTCCTCTCTTTGTGATCAAGTTAAGACAACTCAAGGAACCTCAGGTATGTGCGGGTCATATGGGTGCCTAAAAACTATCACGAGGCTTTCACATTACCAAAATTTCAAATTTCCATGTGTAGTATCAATACAAAAGGGTTTGGTATCAATACCCAAGGTGTGGTATCGATACCTGGCATGTTTGTATTGATACATACCTTGGCAATAGCTAAGTTATGATTTTTGGCAAAATGTATTGATACACAAGCATGAGTATTGATACAAATCCATGAAGTATCGATTCTAAGTCTCAAGACTAGAAACATTTATTGCTCTTAGTATCGATACATAACTCATTGTATCGGTACTCAAGAGTAAAATATACATTGTGCATTGATATAACATGTTCTAAATCGATACACCAAGACATTTGTGCCTAGTTTGAGCCATTTTTCAGCCTTCAAAAACTCGATTTAAACATGTTTTTGCACTAAGGAACTGTCATATAATAACATTGCAAACCTCAACTATGGGTTCATTAATGGATTCTAACAAAATTTTGGAGTCCAGACAATTAATGACAAAGGTCACTTTCATAAAATATATGGGTGCAAGAGGATGGTAGGCATATCTCTAGCTTGTAAGCTTTCACAATCTTTCTGCCTACTTGCTAAGCATGGCAGAACCAATAAAAAAGGAGTAAACCAGACATGGCAGCTAGAGATTTGCCCTGGTGTAGAAAAAAAACCAAAAATGCCCTTTGCATTGTCCTCTAAAAGAATGGGCTGAACCAAGAAAAATAGAACCAGCTATCTAAAAGAAAAAAACTCTTTCAGCTATCAAAAAAAGCTCTCCAGTAATCCCAATAAACTTTTCTCCCATTCCCACAAATCCTTCGGCAACTCCAGCTCCAAAAGCTCACCAAAACACTTTTCCATTGCCTTTCACCCATGCCCAACCTTTATTCCCGTAGTTACCCCAAACCACTATTGGAAAACCTTTAAGAACCCAACTTTCCACACGTTTTGATCCTCAAAAAGCCTTATCATCAACCATACTATGAAAAAGCTACTTCCTTTCATCATTTTCTTGCTAAATAATAGCAATGAGAAGGAAAAAGTTAAGCCTATAGCCATTATTTCGAGAAAGAGGGAAGTTCAAGTCTTTTGGTATATCCCCTCTACTTTGATCTTTGTAGTTTCTGTTTGGTCATTAACATTATTTTAGTAAACCCTTTTTATGCTTTTATGGCCACCTTAGGATTTTCATGCATTTAGTTCTGGCTTTGGTTATGGTAGTTTAGGATCTTGATGTTTTGTTAGTGCCTTCATGTTGTTTGTTTAACTAAGCAGGCTTCTTTGCATTTTCATCACATAACAGCCTCTGTCCATGCACTTCTTTCCATGTTCCTTCCATATTCATGTCTTTACCTCATGTTTAAAATATGCATCTTAAGATGACATAAGTATGCTCATGCATTCCTAGAAGCTTGATAGGCTCCATGAAATAAAATTGCCTTTTTTAGCAAACTCTTTTTAAACATGCTCATCCTAAGTATGTTCACGCATCTATCTATCATCTCCATGCATTTGTTTGTCATCTTTTCTATGAAAAATGTCATCTTTGCTTGTGCATATATGTCCTCCCTATTCTGCATCGTTTTGTGATACTTTGCTTGTGTTGAGATGCATGCTTGAGTGCTAGAAAACCCAATTTCAAAAAATATGCCCAAATTAAGCACATGCTATCTCCTATACATAGAGAATAATATGGGCTTAAGATTTTTATGAAGTTGGTTTTCCAACCTTGGGGGTAAAACAAGCATTCAGTTTTAGATTCATGGAAGAATGAGTGTAAGAGTGCTATTTTTTTCAAAAATAAAATGAAGGCTTTTAGTTGAAAAATGTGAACCCTTGGTCCTTAGCCAACCACCCTCATAATGGCATGGTCATTGGGTTGTTCTATCATCCCAAACTACTCTAAGATTATGGAATGAACTCGTGATGCCCATGTCAATCTCATCTTGGTTATGGATGTTTGAACGTCCATGGCCCGAGCTCAACCTGAAGAAAAATCAAAATACCAAACACTTCCCCTATTTTGTTCTAGCAGCAAATGGCTGAGTCTTAAAAAATTATTATAAAATAAAAAATGATTTTATCTAGCATGTGTTTATTTTTCCATTGAAGAGTTTTGAATTCCCTTTCCAACAATGTCTCATTTACCTTCAGATCATCTCGGATGAAATAGTTATGATTTTTCAAATCTTCACTATCCGAAACGCTTAGATTCAGCGAGCAATTTATTATTTGGGCTGTTTTGGCCTAGCAAACAACATTTTTGAATCTCATAAATATTTTTCCCATGGAGTTCATGAAATTTCCTTTTCAAAAGGTAGTATTCGCATTTTAACAATTCTGGATGAATCTAAAATGATTTTTCAAAGTCCATCATACCTTTACCCTGTACATGCTGCTAGTGTCAAGAAAATTGAAATTCAAAAATTAATTTTGCCTAGAAGGTGATTTTCTAGGATTTTTGGAATATTTTTACATTAGTCCTCACTGAGTTACCTTTCCAATGGTACCTTGTTTACCCCTCGAGACCTTTGGATAAGCTTGAAGTAAATTCAAAAACAAAAATTATGCAACATTGTCCTCTATTCTAACCCAATTTCTGAAATGCTTGTATTGAGGCATTCCAGTGCCTCATGATCTACTTGGCTCATTCCCATAACCTAAGCCCTTTAGTCTTGGACTAAGGCTAAATAAGAGAGGAGCATTTTAGCTAAACCTTTGGCTCTCGATTTTCAAAGGTCTCGTTATAAAAAAAATGACCCATTCCACTTAAACGTCAAAATTTTTTATTTTTAGGGATACTCTAACTCCACTACTCTAAGGGGATACTCTAACCCCCTTTTTTACCTCAAAATGATATCGATTTTCCATTTTTTGGGATAATCCGACCCTACTACTTTGAAGGGATACTCCAACCCCGCTTTTACCTTAAATACAATACCAAACTTTCATTTTTGGGAATAGTCTAACCCCACTTTTTTGAGAGGATAGTCCAACCTCGTTCTTCATATTCCTTCTAAAATCTAAGCTTTTCTCCCTTTAAGTCATTAAAACCTTTTTCTCCTTAAATTTCCATTGAATCCTGCTAATTCTAAACATTATCATCTCGGTTATTCATCAATAATTGAAGTTAACTATGAGATACATTCCTATCATCCTTTTTTTTTATGTATTTTGTGTTTTTATTTTTGTGTGGATTTATTTATTGTTTCTTTCCTATCTTACTAATACGTTTCCTCTTCTAGGGACCTCAAGCATTCATCCTTTAAAAAAATCATTTTTAATTTCACAAAATGATATCTCATGTCAGTATCTCTCCAGTGCCAGACATGAAATATTTGATTTTTCTAAACCTATCCAGAGATCAATTTCATAAAAAACCCCTATGTTTCTCACCTCTCCGTTGTGTATTGGTGATAAAATTTTCATTAAAACCCAAACTCATATTTTTACAAAATTTCATGCATTAGAGGGAATTATATTTAAAGAATGATAAAAATGGAAATGAGAAAGCCATATTCAAACAAGATATAGTTAGATGTACCAATTTTTTGCATCGTGGGGGTGCTAATCCTTCCCCATACGTAACCAACTTCCACACCCAAAACAATGAATCTCTAGTATTATTTTCAATAGGCATCCAGTCATGCCTAACTTAAAATGATTAGTGGTGACTCCAAGTTTATGGCCACTTCGTGGTGGCCATCCAAGACTAGTCGGATGAGCGATTCGTCCGATGGTCTTTCACTCTTGCATGTCAAACATCATTTTATTTTTAAGTTAAATGTGCTTTAGCCCTTTGGATCATCTTAAGTTCGCAAAGGCTAGGCATGTGGAATGTCGACAGAGAGTATAATTGAACTTTAAGATAAGGTGATCAAGTAGGTAACACTAACTTTTAACCTTAAGTTGATCACAAATATCATACGAGGGTATTCCACAAATGACAAGGTCGTTGGACTAAAAGGCTATTTATGAAGCTTACGTAATGTTGTATATAATTGGGAGTGCAATTTCAGGTCTTTAGTGGTATGACTCTGAGATTAAAAATTATGTGATTAATTATTCGGGATGGAATAACTAATACATAGATTATTGAAGCCTAATTATATATGTCCAATTGGTCCCTCCACTAGCTCAATGTAATTCCTTAACGGTTGGTTATTGATTAGAATATTCGGAGATGAAAGATTCTTAATAAGGTGAAGTGTTGGCATTTTCTTCAGTAAATAAATGAAAATGATTTTTTGGTATTATTTATTTAGAATATATATTTAATTTGATTAAATATTTATTTAGATAAGAATTAGTACTTTAAATTAATTATATGAATCTCTTCATAAATATAAGAATTAATTTAAATTAAATAGATATGGGAAATTAGTTATTTATATAATTAATTTAATATCTATTAAGTCCTGTTTAAATATTTATTTATAAATTAAATATGAAAAATATTATAAATAAATTAAAAAATCATTTTATTTATTTATTTGATTTGTGATTATATTAATTCTTTTGTTATAGTTAATTTTATTTTGATAATTAGTACATAATTGTTCTATTTGAATAAAATTGCTATGATTTTATTTCAAATTAGAATTGGAGTTACGAAAAATTATTGGGCTAAGTAAAGTTAATAGTTTAATTAGAATTAATTAGTATTCAGATTATAAGGCTAAATTCCATAAAATAAATTTAAGCCAAAAATTTTGTCAATGGACACTAAGGTTTAGGCCAAATTATAATAGGCAACCGTAGTAGGGTTGGTGCCACATAGAGGTTTTTTATGGAATTAATAATATAATTATTGTAATTAAAATTAAAATTAGGGTTACCTTGTTATCTGATATAAATATGAGGCTTATGCCTAGGGCTTTTCTTTAGACTTTGGCACCACACCTAGAGCTTTCTAATCACAATATCTCGTGATTTTAAAACCGGTGGCACATGCTGGTCGTTATTCTGGAGTCGATGGAGACAAAAAGTGCTCATACACTTTACCATCTGGGAATTAGAGAATAGTGAAGGCTAGTTGGTTGAAGCTTTCACACAGATCTCAGAATTCTTGGATGGCATGTTTAGATCCATAACTCTGGTAATTGATTAATATGATTTTATTATATATAACAACATGATTTAATACAATCGATTAAAATTTTTTTAAAAATTTCACTATGCATCTGATTAGTTTTTTCAACATTGGGGATCATGGAGTTCATTTAGGTAGGAATTTTTTTGGGTAAAATATGGAGACATAGCATTACTTCTTCCAATCAAAGTGGACAACAATCTGATGAGAGCCATAATTCAATTTTAGGACCCTTTATATAGATGCTTTGCATTCAATAAGGTGGATATGGTCTTAACTATTAAGGAATACTTATAATTTTTATGCCTTAAAGGTCAAACCTGAGCAAGATATTTTAGAAGAATAAGATGGGTTAACATCGAAAGCTTGTTGAAATGATAAGGATTAATAAGATGAAGGTCATTAAAAACAAAATGGAGGAAGTACATGTATTCCTTGGAGTTTTCTTCGAGATTATATCACTAAAATTTTTAAAGGGAAAAGAGTCATGAGCATAATGGCTTTGGCTATTTATGGAATGGTTTTATTCACCAAGGTTTTAGGTTATGTGGAGATTGCATTGGTAGACTTCATTGATTAGGTTTATAGATAACTCATTTTGTTCGGGCCAACTTTTAGCATCCCAAGACTTAATTGAAAGGTGATAGAATCAGAAAATAAAAAGTAAACTAAGGACAACTACTGAGTGCCATGTCACCAAGCAAAAAAATTTTTAGAAGTTCTAAAATGCCTATGGGTCATACTAAAGAAAAATATAAGAAAAAGCATTAAAGGTTAATATTTAGGGTGTCACTGGAGTCGTTCGAATGAGTACAAAAGTCAATGTGAGGTAACTTAGGAAGCTATAAATATGTGTAAGTTATATTGGCACATTAAGTATTGATATGATGCTTTCACATCGCCAAAAATTTGAATTTTTATTTGTAGTATCGATACATGGGTGTTTGGTCTTGAGACCTAATGAGATGTATCAATACCCATCATGATTATATCGATACAGACCTTGGCAGTAGCTATAGTTGTGATTTTTGGCAGAATGTATCAATACACAAGCTTGAGTATCGATACAAGCCTCTAAGTCTTGAGATTGGAAACATTTTTTTCTATTGTATCAATACATACTTTATTGTATCGATACTCATAAGTAAAAATTGCCTTGTGTATTCATACATAATGTTTTGTATCAATACATAAAGGGACATTTGCCTAGTTCAAGCAATTTTTCAGCTATTGCACCATTGATGCAAAATTTGATTCAAACATGTTTGTTACACCAAAATCATCAAAATTCATATCAACCTTTGTCTTTGGGCTTGTGATTGGATTTAAACAAAATTTTGAGGCCTAAGTGGCCATGGCAAGGGACATTTTATGACATTATGCAATTTGTCAAAGGGTAAGGCTAAATTTTCTTAATGCTCAGCTGTATAAGTAGCCTTGATCCACTGTTTTTGTTGAGCAAACCAATGGGTTTGCATGGCAGCTCAGCATGATACATGATCTCTGCATGAGGTATATGCACCAAAACCCTAAAATACCTTTTCTTTTTGCATATTTTGTCTTCATAGTCACATGGCTATATAAGCCAACCTTGGACTCAGTTGATGGGGGAACCTTACCAAAAATACAAAAAACAATTTTTAGCAAGAAAAACTTTCACTTCCAGACATTTCTTCAATATTCCTAAGCCACCAAAAACCAAGAAACTCTTTTCCATTCTCGGAAGCCCTTAAAGCCATCACCAAAATTCTTTCCAAAAACCTTTATTTCACTCATATTCCCACTCAGAACTACCTTTTATCAATACCTAACTAAAAAGCCCTTATTTTCATCATTCTCTTGCTGTTCAACATTAAAAAGATGAGTTTAAAGTCGTTGCTCAAAGAAAAGGTTGAAGTTTGAAACTTTTGGTATATTTTTTACACTTGACTCTGCATATTCTTTGATTTTTCAACATTTTCAGCATCTTAGTGACCTCTCTATGTTACCGTGACTCTTCTAAGATTCCTATGCATTATTGCTGCCTTGTTTGTGGTTGTCTTAGGATGTTGGTTTTCTTTTGATATCTTGATGTTGCATGGTAGGCCAAATATCTTATATTTCATTCTATCATCAAAATAACCCTTATTCATGCATTTTCTGTCATGTTTCATCTATTTTTATATGTTTAGCACATGTTTGAATGTTTTTATAATATGCATTGAGTATGCTTATGAACTTTCTTGCATATTAAGGAGCCTTATGGCATAAAAATGTTGTCTTGAAAATTCTAGCATGCTTCTCTTTGCTTAAATAATAACATGAATTTTTTATGCCATTCATAGAGTTATCATTTTCATCTACCTTATTTGTCACCTCCTTGCATGTTTTGTCATCTCCTCTATGTCAAAATGTTATCTTTGTGTATTTGCATGATCTTTCATTTGCTAAAAGTGTAATTTCAAAAAAAAAAAAAAACCTAAGTTAAGTTTATGCTACCTTTAACTAACTGGGGACTAGCATAGAGTTAACATTTTAATTAAATTGGTGCTCTAATCTTGGGGACGAATTAAACCTTCCAAGTCTAGATTCATGGAAATAAAATGTTGTTTTCTTTTGTTAATGTATTAAGCCTTGATCTTGGGTCTAATACCTTCTTTAATGATACGGTCAATGGGTTGTTTCATCATCCCAAACTATTTCAAGATTGTGGAATGAACTCATGATGCTGATTTTAATTGTCCTTTTCTATCACAGAAGTTCGAACGTCCTACATTCAAGTCTATCCTTGTAAAAACCTAAAACCTCTATTTTTACTTTGATAGCACCATAGTTTAAGATTGAAAAATCATTTTCAAGTCATGAATGATATTTTTAGAATTTTTTTATATTTATCTCTTAAAAGGCATCAAAATCCCTTTCTGACAGTGTCTTGTTCACCCTCAGATCATTCCGAATGAAGGAGTTATGATTTTTTGAACCTTTGTTGTCTCTAACCCCTAGAACCAGCATGGTATATTTTGTTTGGGCCATTTTGTCCCATCAAATGATTTTTCTAAATTTTTTAAATATTTTTATCAAAACCTATGCAATATTCCTTTTTTTAAAAAGGTATGGTTCATGATTTAATAATTTGAGATAAGCCCAAAATGATTTTTCAAAGTGCATCTTTTTCCTCTCTATACGCTACCAGTGTCAAGATAGACCTAAAACCTAGAATTAATTTTGGCTTAAAAATGATTTTCTAGGATTTTTAAAATATTTTTTGATTTCTCCTCATCGAGCTACCTTTCCAAAGGCACCTCATTTACCCCTTAAAGCCTTTGGATGCACCCTGAATAAATTTGGGAAAGGAGATAATATGATGTTGTCCCTTGTTTTTAACCCAATTTCTGAAATGCCTTTATAGAGATGTTTGAACGTCTTGAAATGCATCTAATTCCTACTATACAAACCCTTCAGGCTTGGATCAAGGCTTAAAAAAATATATATTTTATATAAATCCTTAATTTTCTATTTTTGAATTTAAAAAAAAAAAAACCATTTCTTGTAAAACATCAAAAATTTGCATTTTTGGGGATACTCCATCCTTCTTACAATAAGGGGATACTCTAACCTCGTTTTTCACAAAAAAACTTGAATTTGCTCTCTCAAATTTATTAAAGAATCCTATTTATTTTCTTAATAAAAATTTTCATCTTTGGGGATACTCCAACCCTATTCCTTTGAGGGGATTCTCCAACGTCATTTTTTATTAAAAAACTTAAATTTTCTCTTTGCTCCTAATTATTTTCATAACTTTATCTTTGGGGATACTTTAACCCTACTTCTCTGAGGGGGTATTCTAATCCTGTTTTTATAAAAAAAATCAAAAAATTTTCTCTCTTCTGGATGCCTTGGATTGTTTTGGTTAAAACCTTTTTTTGTCCTTTAAATTAGCACCGAATCCAAAATCTCTATCTAAATTGTCATCCTGATTATTTTTTAATAATCGAAAACAATAATGAGATACATTTTGATCGTCCCTCTTTCTATGTTTTTTGTTTGTGATTGTTGTTTATGATATTATTATATATTTTTTTATTTTACTAACATATTTCCCTTTTGTAGTGACTACCATGCATTTATATTTAAAATTGGTTTTCTAATAAAATTTACAAGGCAATGTTTCATGTTGGTATCTCTCCAGTGCTTAATACGAAATATCTAAATTTTTAAAAATTTAATCCAAAAATTATTTTCATAAAAATTCCCTATGCTCCTTATTACCTTCACAGAGGATAAGTAATGTCAAATTATTTTTTGAAACTTGGATTTGCATTTTCCATAGAATTTCATGCATTAAAGGGAATTTTATCTAAATGATGACCAAATAGAACTGTTTAAGCCGAAACCAAAGCGACATATAGTTAGTAGGTATCGATTTCAGGGTTCATGGGGGTGCTAATCCTTCTTTACATGTAATAAATTCCTGAACCCAACCAATGAATCTTTGGACTTTGTAGACCTTAAGATCAATGTTTCGAGTTTTGTAACTTGAAATATTGTTCTCAATAGTCATTCGATCCTACCTAGCCTAAAATAATCGATGGTGACTCTAAGTTTATGGCCACTTCCAGTGGCCATTTGAGATTAGTTGGATGAGCGATCTGCCCGGTGGTCTCTTTCCCCTTCATTCTACATGCCTAATCCAAATCCTGATCATGGGATAACTCAAAGGCTCGACAACCACCACTATCATACATTTTTTAGTTGTTCATGCTAAGCCCTTCAAATCATCCAAAGTTTTGAAGGCAGGCATGTGGTGATAGCTTGGCTACTCCATTGGGGACCATTTAAGAGGGTTAGGACTATAACTAGCTATGTCTTTCACATCCCTTGGTTTTTTAGCTTTCATTTATTATTTAGATATAATTCATTTTATTTTTATTTTCTAATCGTTTACTTTTCGTGGCTTTGTTTTGTGATTGTTAGGGACTCCTCTATTCTTGAATGATTGTTAATTTGAATAAGTATGGTATTATAGGGTCAAACAAAAAGGTTTGATTGTTTCCTTCACACATACTGTGCACTTGCATTTACACTAGATTCCCACCAAAAACCATGGTGTGGTTAGTACCCTAATTATTAGGAGAAAGTGAGTCATTCGCCTTCATGAGTAAGCTTTCGCATAAGCATGGCAAGGCTTTTCGAGGTGTCAATTACCTATGTCTCTCATGAGTACCCCTCCACATTTACATAGGGAAATACATCCACTAGATCAAACCCAATTTACCAAACCTACGATGGGCTTAGGATTGAGGTGCCTTAGCTGTCCTTACTAGACTAAAGAATGATTTGGATACCAAATTAGGCATCAACTTAAACCCATATACTGAACCCTACAAGCTAAATCATGTCAAACCACATCAGATTACTGCTAGAATAACCTGAAGAGTATGACACTTGGGGAAGCACTTTTTACCTTTACTCCTATATACCATCGTTATGTGGGCAATGATGGGTGAATATTATCGCTTGCATTTGTTATTTCATGATCATTTCTTTAGGATATGCCATCACATTATATGACAAATCCTTTTTAATAACTGGGTGATAATGGGTGAATGTAGACACCTAATTTTGTTTGGGCTAATTTTTAGCAATCTAGGGCACGGATGTGAGACGGGCCTATAATCGTCGTCTGGCAAAAAATTATTTTGAGGAGGTCAAGAAGACCTATGGATCATATCAAGGATAAATGCAAAGATACGACATCAAATGACGTAGTCCAAGGTGTCCGGGGACAAAAGATATGAGAAAATTCATAATGTTGCTTGAATATATTCATGAATGGTTCTCATGTATTGATACAATACCCTAATGTGCCAAAATTTTGAAATGTCCCCATTTGTATCGATACAACATGTAAATGTGTCGATATAGGAGCTCATGTATCGATACTAGGCCATGCTAAGACCAAATCGTGCATCCTGTAAAGAAATTTATCGATACATATCAACATGTATTGATACAATGGTTTATAGTATCGATATAATGGTTCATAGTATCGATACACTCAAGGTTTTTGGACCAAATGTATCGATATATTCTGTAATGTATCGATACATATAGGCTATTTTCCATAGTTCAGGCATTTTTGACTCATCCACCATTGATCCAAAACTCGATTGTAACTCTTTTTTTGCATCCAAAAAGATTAAAACCCATATCAGATTAAGAATTTAGACTTTTGAATTAATCAAAACTTTTTTTTTGAAATCTAAATTAGATCAAAAAGATTAATGTCACATGATCACCCTACTCTCCCTAGTTTATTGACCAAGATCACCAGTAGCCACCCTACTTGCTAGAAAATCATTTCAGCATTCAAACCAACCACCCTATGTCTATCACATTGGCAGCAAGTTGCTCCCTATAGCCACTCTATAGCCACAAAGTTGACATCACTTTATCCCCTTTGAGAAATGACCAAAAACACCGTTAATTGGCTCTGAAATACTGGTGCAAATAGACCACTTATATCTCAGTTAGAGGACTTTTGAATTGGAGCTCATTTTTAGCTTCCAAAACACATTCCTACATCAAGAAAATCAAAATCCCGTAGCTCTTCATTCACCACCCAAAAATAGCCCTAACACACTTATTCCTAACCATTACACATTCTAAAATCACCCTCATCCAGACTAGAACCAAAACCTCATTGTTTCTCTCTTTTTCTTGCGTATTAACGACAAGGAAAAGAGGAAAATTCAAGCCATCTTTGCTACTCTAACTACTTAGACAAAATTGAAGTCTTATTGGTATAACTTCCTACTTTATCACTTTCATTTTCTATTTTCTAGCATCTTCATCATTTTAGTGAGCTCTCCATGTTTCCATTACCCTCTTAGGATTCTCATGTATTATTATGGCATTTGGTTATGGTAGTTTAGGATTTAGATGTCGTAATGCCCTTTTAATGTGCAAAATGCCTCATTTCATCCTTATTATTTTGATAGCTCTTGGTCATGCATTTTATGCCATATCCATGCATCTTGTTATCCTTAATCCATGTATGAATCATTAGCATAACACATTTCAAGCACATTTACACATTAACTTGCATGAATCATTATCATTTTCAGCATCTACAACATTTTCTTATCAAAATGCATAATAGTTTCTTTGTTTAGACCATTGGTAAGTTAGCATCCCCCATTCATGTTATGTGCCATCCCCTTGTATGTTTGTTGTCTTCCCCTTGTCAAAATGCATGTTTGATGGCTGTCAAAAAAATTGATTTTTAAAACCTCCCCAAGCTAAGCATGTTAACCTCAACCAATAAGGACTAACATGAACTTAGCATTTTCCTTTAAGTTTGAAAAAACTCTTGGGAAAAAGTTTTCCAGATCTAGAATCTTGGTTAAACGAGCTCAAACCTTTTGATTTTCCAACAAAAATAACCTTGCCCTCGTTCTTGAAATGCTCGTGCCTTGTTTTTAGTCAAAACCTTGAGCAGTATAATTAACGGGCTATTTCATTATCCCAAACTACTCTGGGCCTGTGCGAATAAGTTTGTGACACTTATGCCACTCTTTCCCTTCAGTCATGGATGTTAGAATGTCAATGACTCGAGTTTGGACCCATAAACATGAGAAAATAACAAATATCCACTGCTTTGCTTTGTCCCCTGTTGGTAACATCACTGTTATGAATTAAAAAATCACTTTAAAATCCTTAATGATTTTTTTGTAAATTTTATAATATTTTTCTCCAAAAGCATATCAAAATATCTTAAAAACGAGGTCTTGTTCATCCCTGGATTCGTCTAGATTAAAGAGTTATGATTTTTCAAAGCTAGACTATCCATAATCCCTAGAGTTAACAAAGTGCATTCTAGTTGGGCCTTTTAGACCCAGTAAACGATTTTTCCAAAATTTTTAAGTATTTTTCCTAGCAAGTTCATGAAATTCCCTTCCTGGAAAGGTTTTATTTGCAATTTTTTTATACTAAATGAGTTCAAAATGATTTTTTGAAGTTTGACA
>JAQSVH010167439.1:0-21487 GCA_029448705.1 Adansonia digitata
TTTATTTTCATTCACTAAATTACACTCCAAAAGTTTATTGTGTGGATTTCTCAAGTTTGTCTATAAAAATTTTAATTTATCAAAATTTTGAGAAATCAATTCACCCCCCTCTTGATTTCATTCACCACTAAAAGGTCTAACAGTTATTTATTCCTAACAAGTGAGAGGCGCACCAATGCCACTCACTTGTATGCTGTAACCAGTAGCTATAATGTCACTAAACACTATATTTTGACTAACCTAAACATCACCTAATAACCCACATTAAGGCTCACTAAGTTTAGACTCAACAAAACATGTCTGAACACTAAAAAACATTTTCATTTGCTCTAAACCAATCTATTTATTTAATATCCCCAAGTTGCTTATTAAAGAGCTTATTAAACACAACCAAACCTTGACTCACCTATTGATTAATTGAACTAGGATTAGCCTTTAGGGTTTCTTTTAGAAAAATAAGGTTTTTAGATATCTTAAACACCTTCACATGCATTTTATCAAACATATAGAATAACCTATAGTTCTAACAACTAATCATCCATAAAACCAACTCTAAACATAAATTTAACTAGTCGACTCTATACGTAAGCTAATTATGCTCATACACTCATCAATTCTTGTCAAATTCTCATCATTTAATAATCAAGTACAAAAGAAAAGCTTGGATTGAATTCAATCAACATGATTAACAATCAAAGATTGCTTTCAATCATTTAAGCTCATCAATTGAACATGTAAACTTCTAATTTCATCAAATTAAGCATCAATTTCAGCTTACCCAAGTTTAACCTAATTTGTTTCATCAAGATTCATCGATATATCATCATTTAAGCATAACTAAAAGAAGATCAAGGAAATCTAAGCTTGGCTAAATCTAGCTTGGTACATTTTCACTTGCTCAAATGCTTTATTAAGCTTAAGGACCTAAGATTTCATCATAATATTTTATGATTTTAGCTCAATAGACTTCGATTCTTACTCAACTAAGCTTAAATCATCAAGATCTATCCAGATCAAGTTGGCTGGAACCTCAAATTTAGAAGGTCTCCTAGTTTAAACCCTAGGTTTAGCATCCTAATCATGATTTTAATTTCATTTCTTCAATTAATCACCAAATCATTTTTCTATATCAACAAACTGAGCTAAAACCTAACTCGAATCAAGATTAAAGCATCATTTCATCATGTACCATATATGGCCAAACCGAAAGCAAGAAAGTATCATGGCTAAACCTCAAACAAGCTCGGTTAAGCATGAATTAAACATTAAACATGCTATTTAAATTGAAAATAAAAAAAATGAGAAAGAGAATATACTTGTTTTAAGCTATTCTTGAATGGAGGTTGAGAGCACTTGGGAGAATTTTTAAAATATTTCTAAAAAAAATCTACATAAGAGTCCCTTTTAATGAATAGCCACCACTATCTATTTATAGACTTTAGAAGTGTGAACTAATTCTAAGTCACCTATAGGTAACTTTAAAATTAACTCCTAACCTTCTAACTTCCACCAACAAACCAGATGGAAAATGACTAATTAACTGTTAATGAATAAATAAGCAAATCCCCATATTTAGCACATATTGAAATTCAGCCAAGGCATGTTGTTATAGTAATCTATGTATGACTTTTTGTAACATTGAATTGACCTAAATATGTCTACATAAACACACAATTAAATCTTCCATTCTATAGTAAAAATGTGTTTTGATGACCTTCTCTGAAAAAAATCTGAAATTTTCTCTCCTAAACCTCTCAGATTAAGCCTTCAGGAGTTTCAGCATTATAAATTCCTAAAGTCCTTTCATGACCTAGTCTCGATAATACCTTCTTAACCTAAAGTCCATGTTCAATTTCATTTCATTGTAATTAATTTCAAAATCCGAGTTATAGAACTTTTTCAATTTCAAAATCTAACTTTAGGCTAAAAAGTTAACTTTTGTCACTTTGTTGACTTTTGATTTCAACTTCTAAAACAAGTCTCTTTTTTACTCAAATGACCTGTGTAAACATTTAATTCTTTCAAAAGACATATACAGTCAACTTGTGATATTCTTAGATTTTTGAGACTCGGATCCTAATTGTTTAAATTTGGCACCTACCCCTTAAATTGATCAATCTAGCTTAGATATTCTATTATGTTAAAATAAGCCCATGGAAATGTACCAAAACCTCAATTATAACTTTCTATCATTTATAACTCATCCAAGAAGATCCAGACCTAGAAATTTCCTTCTAACTCTTAAAACTAGAAAAAATTAAATAGGGGCCTGGACAAAACAAGATCTTTATAGCTACCCCTCTTTGGCTATTGCTAAGAACTTAGGAACAATGCAAAGACTAAATAGACATGATTTTGTCTAGGACCTGATAAGCCCCTTTACAAAGAGGTTTTTCTTTTTTTTTTTAATGCATGCAATACTCTAACTAACTAACTAAAACTAAATCTAAGGTTACCAACCCCACTTAACCAATGAAACTAGTTTTGGATGATGCTAACCTCACTAGTTTTTTACTTAACTAATTAATTGGGCTTAACTCTTTTATAAGGCATAACATCTCTACCACATGCAAGCCTGGATGGTTTTCCACTTAACTAATTAAATTAGGCTTGAATCTTTCTATCTATAGGGCATATCCTCCTTATAAGGTGCCAATCTTATTGGTTTTCCACTTAACCAACTAAATTGGGTTTTTTTCTGTGTAGGTGAACTTCATTGGGCTTACACAACGCTAACTACATTGGGCTTTTTCCTCTCTATGAGTTAACTTCACTAAACTTATACATCCCCAGCTACATTAAGCTTATCCTTCTCTATGAGCCAACTTTATTGGCTTACACATAGCCAGCTACATTAGGCTTTTTTCCTCTATAGGCCAATTTCATTGGTTTTCTACCTAACCAACTGCTGTGTGTTTTTTTTCTTTCTTTTTTATATACCAACCATATTGGATTTAACTTACTAGAGAAGGAGTTATATTACTTGTGTTATCATCCACTAGGGAACGATCCTTGTTTCTACTAACACTATTAGTGATATCTTTTTTTTGAATAATTTCTTATAATGCAATGTAAATGCATATGCATGATTCCAGAAAACATTTCTTAAAACATCTTTAAAAAGAAGATTTTGAGACTATGAAAAATATCCTCAAGAAGAAGCTTGTAACATCTCTTAATACATCCTCAAGAAAAAACTTGTGAAATCTCCAAAACATCATTAAGAAGAGGCTTATAAAATCCCATAAAATATCCATAACAAGAGGTTTGTGAGATCTTTAGAAACATTTTCAAAAAAAGGCTTATAAAATCTCTAAATACATTTTTGAAAAGAAGTTTTTGGAAAATTTTTGAAAACATCCTTAAGAAAGGCCTTTAAAAACTTTGAAAATATCCTTAAGAAGAGGCTTTTGAAATCTCTGAAAGCATCTTTAAAGAAAAGCTTATAAAATCTTTGGACACATTATCAAGAAGAGGCTTTTAAAATCCCCCTGGAAAATATCCTTAAGGATAAGCGTATAAAATTTTTAAATGCATACTTAAGAAAAGGCTTGTGAAAATCTATATATCCTCAAGCAGAGGCTTGTGAAAATCTCTAAAAAATTCCCCAAAAAGAGGCTTTTGAAATCTCTCTATAAAATATCCTTAAGAAGAGGCTTATAAGATCTATAAACACATCCTTAAAAAGGGACTTTCGAACTCTTTTAAAAACGTCCTCTAGAGAGGCTTAAAGATTATCCTAAAAGAAATTTATCTTTATCACAATTTAAATATCCCTTAAACATGTAATCAAAGCACACTATGACTATTATACAATGCCACAGATTTTGTCACGTGATGTCGTGTATGTTATGTAATGAATGTCATGTAATGCCTACATCTTAAGCGGGTAATTCTTTAATTTAGCTTGCTCTATCATCTTTTCCAACCACTTTTCCATTTATGGTTTTAGAACAAGTAAGACCCTATATCAAATTCCATCCTTTCAATATTTCTCAAGCATTTTACTTCTTAGTTTCATGATCTGAACCATTTGTATTCATCTAATTCCTTTTTCTTGCCTTAGAATATCAACATTGTCAAGAGTACTTAAGTTTGTTTCAACTTTTCTTATCAATTCCTTTTCCAAGAATACATCTTAAGCTTTGTCTGCTTCAGAAAAGATCATTCTTTTTCCAATCATGTACCATTTTGATGATGATTTCCATACTTTTATAAAAAATCCATGCCCCAACTTTTCTTGCCTAGTCTTCCCATTTAGAACATACGTTATTTACAGTTTTTTGCCCCTTATGCAAGAAAACATTTGCCTCTATTCATGGCATCCTTTTCTCAAAGCAAACACTTTTTCAAAAAATGCATTTGCATGAAACACTCATTTAAAGAAAATTAAGTTTGAAAAACATTACCCCTAAAGCATATAATATTCGAGACTATAAAAACTAATAATCCACTGTTAGGAAATTCCCTACATGGTAATTCAATCTTTTACAAATTTTGTCAAAGGGTTTAGCGTAAGAAGACTTCAATTGGTCTAAGAAGGTTTCATAAAACAAAATATGTGCCTTGTTATCCTAGGTTCCCGAATGGATAAGCCTTTACAAAGCACAAATTCTTTAGGAATCAAACAATATCAATACTATCATAAGTTTCCCTCTATCAATAACCCAACTGACACTAAAATTGGCTATCATAAGGTCAGTGTTAAAAAATTAATTCTGGAAAAGGTAAAATAGGTCTATTTTTTGAGCTGGTCCCTTCAAATAAAAATCGACATCGATATTCAGGGATTTTTAAGTGTTCCTAGATTTCTTTCTTCTTAATAATATCTTAGCAATCCCATGAGTGACATCAAAATTTTTTTTATTTTGCTTTAGACTGCGCATTTTTGGGTTTTTAACCTAAAGCTTGATTATTTTTTTTTCCATTGCCTTTTTTTTCATTTTTTCTTTGTTTTATTATGTTTTTAGAAACACTCAAAATCTTTCCAAAAGACCATTTCCTGGAGAATAGACTCATAAGCTTAAATAGTCATACTTGATCGAAATGGACATTTCTAGGTAAGTAATGGAGGCCATAGTTCGGGGTTTTGAAAGAAAGAGATATTATTAGTATATGCCATAGAGTTAGTGATTTAAGGTTTTTCTTTAAGTTACCAATGCAAACCAATCCCTTTAGTTAGTGATTCATGGTTTTTCTTCATGTTAATAGTATGATTGACAATCATGCAAACACTAATTGGATAAAACCTATGAAACATAGTGCCTTGCAAAGTTAGTAATGAATTACGATGATAAGATCCTTATGCATTAAAGCTGTGTTTCTAAAAATGTTCCTAGTCATCGTATTATCAAGATAGGGCATTAATAATGCACAAAGACTAGCATATGCCAAGCCTCTATGCATTTGATGCATGCAACTCTTTGATTTCACAGAAGTTAAAGTATAGAGATACTTGGGGATAGTTATAGGTATTTTTTTAGAAAGAAGTTCACTAAACATGGCCATATGAAAACTCTATTTGGTATAACTCACTCAACTATTGATGGAATAAGTTTTCATCTACCAACCATGTATATTAGTCTTCAGACTTATGATACCATGTCATCTTGTATGGGGAGTGTCAAGCTTTGCTTTGATCATAAACAGGTCCATAATAGATGGATGCTAATGGTAGGGTGGTTTTTGTGTATGGCTTGAACCATACAAAAGTGGATGAGTGATCCTGAGAGGATTCAACACTCCAAATGACATAAGGGATGTATCTCATTTGCTCTGGCCTTTAGTTAACTTGATAAAGTCATTGGCCAATGCATGATGAATTTAGAAGATATTATTTCTCTAAATTTATGCGGCTAACTGAAAACTATAGGACAAATATGATTAATACATTAATAGACATTGCAGCTTGCTTATGGTCTTTCTAGGATATTTGGTGAAAGAAGCAAAGTACATTAAGAGGCCGATTATTAAAAGTTTTTTTAAAGAGGTCATATTGACACTTCCTACATACCAAGTGGCAATAATGCCTTGTTAAAGGCTAATCTTGGTTTATAAATATAAATACATTTAATTGGGTAATTATATTTATTACCATTATGATGGAAGCCTAAGTGGTCTCACACAATAAGATTATCTATTGGATTAAAATTGGAATTTAATTAAGTACGACTTAATTAAATAAAAGGTATAATAAGAATGATTTAATTGAATAAGTTAAATTAAGGATAATTTAAGATATAAATCTAATTTATGAAATCTAATTAGAGATGTCTTCATAATGCAATAAAGGCAAGAATATCTTATCAAGACAATATCTATTTGTAGACATGATTTTAGGGATATTATTAATTAAAGCCAAATAATTGTATTTGAAAAATTAAATAATTATTTGATAATTAATTAATAATATTTACATGAAGTAAAATTGTTTTACATAGGTTACAAAATTTAATTATGAATTAAATTATCTAACACGTAAAAGAAGGGTTTGGGCTAAAAGCCCTGATTATCAAGTTAATGGAGTTCATATCGGTGTAAGCCTTGCAAGCTAATCATTATGGCCTGTAAAGCATTATCATTTAGTGATTTCATGTAATCAAACATTATATTTATTTAATGTTATAAAGGTATTTCTTTATCCATAAGGTGTACTTGTATAATTTTTATAGACAACTTATGTAGATTGTAGACACTTCATTTTATCTAGGTCAGTTTCTAGCATCCTAGGACATAGGTGAAAGACAATAAAATCAAAAAATAAAAATAAAAACTGGGGGATGACTGCCGAGTGCCGTGTTGCTAGGCATCATTAGGCAACACGATGCCAGGCAAAAAATATTTTTGGGAAGGTCTAAAATGCTTATAGGTCGTATTGAAGAAAAATGTAAAATGAGGAATAGAAGGCCATTTTTCATGGTGTCACTAAAGTCATTCAAACGAGTACACAAATCAGCTTCCCATTGTTTGTGACCAAGTTGAGGAAAATTGAGAAGCCGCAGGTACGTGTAAGTTATATAGGTGCACAACTATTGATACGAGGCTTTACAGTGCCAAAAACTTGAATTTTCACATGCAGTATGGATATAAGAGGGTTTGGTATCTATACCTAAGATATGATATCGATACCTAGCATGTTTGTATCCATACAGACCTTGGTAGTAGGTAAAGTTGTGATTTTTGGCAAAAATGTATGAAAACACAAGTCCATGGAATATCGATACAGGACTTTAAGTCTCGAGATTAGAAACATATTTTTACTCTTGGTATCGATATATGCTTCATTGTATCGATAACATGGGTAAAAATTGCCTTGTGCATCGATATACAATGTTCTGTATTGATACATAAAGTCATATTTGCCTGGTTTAAGCCATCTTTTAGCCATTGCACCATTGATTCAAAATCTGATTAAAACACATTTCTTGCACCAAAAATCATCAAAATTTATACCAGGCTTCACCTTTGGGCTTGTGATTGGATTCAAACAAAATTTTGAAGTCCAAATAGCCAATGACAAAGGACATTTTGCAAATTTTCAAAGGGTAAAGCTAAACTTACCCAATGCTCAGCTGCATAAAGTAGTCTAGATCCATTATTTTTATTGAGCGAACCAATGGGTTTGCATGGCAGCTAAGCACTGTACTTGACCTTTGCATGAGGTACATGCACCAAAACTCTAAAATGGCCTTCATTTTTCATCTTTTGTTTTCATAGCCCTGTGGCTATATAAGCCAACCTTGGACTTAATTGAAAAACAAAGGAAAAGAGATCTCTAGCAGAAAAACTCCCACTTCTAATCATTCTTTCAATATTCCCTAGCCACCAAAAAACTGAAAAACTTTTCTCCATTTTCGGATCTCTTCAAAACCATCACCAAAAGTCTTTCCAGAAACCTTCATTTCACTCATATTACCTCTCAAAACTCCCCTTTAACCATACCTAACTAAAAAGCCCTTCTTTTTAATCACTCTTTTGTGGTTTAACCCATAAAAAGGTGAACTTTAAAATTGTTGCCCAGAGAAAAGGCTAAAGTTTGAAACTTTAGTATATTTTCTCCACCAGACTCTATATATTCTCTGATTTTTCAACATTTTCATCATCTTAGTGACCTTTTTATGTTACCATGACCCTTTTAAGGTTCTTATGCATTATTGTTGCCTTGTTTATGGTAGTCTTAGAGTGTTAATGTTCTCTTGATGCCTGGATGTTGCATGGTAGGCCAAATAGCTAGTCTTTCATTTTGTCATCAAAACAACCCCTTATTTATGCATTTTCTATCATGTTTCATGTATTTTCACATGCTTAACACATGCTTAAATGCTTACATTAACATGTTTTATGTATATTCATGCATTTTCTTGTGTTTTAAGAAGTCTCATGACATAAAAATACTGTCTTAACAACCTTAGTTTGCATTCCTTGGTTTAAATATGTTCATACACCTTATTTGTCATCTTTTCACATTTATGTCACCTATTTCCATGTTAATATGACACCTGTGTGTGTGTTTGCATGTTTAGTCATTATTCATCTTTGTGCATGTTATGTTTTGTTCATGTCATTCTTGTCAAGATGCATGCTTGTTTGTTAAAAATATGATTTTTAAAAGAAATCCCCAAGTTAATTTCATGCTACCTCCAATAGATGAAAAATAGCATGGATTTAATGTTTTCATAAAATTAGTCTTCCAATCTTAGGGATAAATCAAGCATTTTAGGTCTAGATTTATGGAAATAAAATGTAGTTTTCTTGTGTTAAAGTATTAAGCCTTGATCTTAAGTCTAATATTCTTTTTAATGACACGATCAATGGGTTGTTGCATCATCCCAAACTACTCTAAGATTATGGAATGAACTTGTATGCCCCTGTTATTCTTTCCCTTGTATTATTGACATTCGAATGTCCATATTTCAAGTTTGACCACTAGAAAACCCAAAAAATTGAATGATCCATTGTTTTGCCTTGGTAGCACTGTAGTACAAATTTGAAAAATTATTTTTGAACCACAAAAGATTTTCCTATAATTTTTTGATATGTTTTGATTAAAGGTTATCGAAATACCTTTCCAAAGGTATCTTGTTCACCCTTAAATCATTTTGGATGAATGAGCTATAATTTTCAAACCTTTACTATCTGGAACCCCTAAAATCAAAATGTGATATCCTAGTTGGGCCATTTTAGCCCATCAAACAATTTTTCTAAAATTTTTAAATATTTTTCTAAAATTTTTACGAAATGTTAAAGTATTAAGCCTTGATCTTGAGTCTAATATCCTTTTTAGGGACATGGCCAATGGGCTATTTCATCATCCCAAACTACTTTGAGATTATGGAATGAACTTGTGATGCTCATATTATTCTTTCCTCTATATTATGGATGTTAGAATGTCCCTACTTTGAGTTTGATCCCTAAGAAACCCGAGAAATCAAATAATCCCCTATTTTTGCCTTGCCAACATTGTAGCCTAAATTTGAAAAATTATTTTTGAACCACAAAATATTTTCTTATAATTTTTTGATTTTTTTTTCATTAAAGGTTATTGAAATACCTTTCCAAAGGTGCCTTGTTCGCCCTCATATCATTCCAAATGAGGGTGCTAAAATTTTTCAAACCTTTGCTGTTTGAAACCCCTAAAATCAACATACGATATCCTGTTTGGACCATTCTGGCCCATCAGACAATTTTTTTAAACTTTTTAAGCATTGTTTCTACAAAATTCTCTTCCAAAAAAGGTATCATTCAAGATTTAACAATTCCTAATGAGCCTGAAATGATTTTTCAAAGTTCGGTGTGTCTTTTCCCTACATATGCTACTAGTGTTAAGACAAACCTAATTTCAAAAATTAATTTCGCTTAGAAAGTGATTTTCTAAGATTTTTTGAAATATTTTTCATTAAACCTTATCGAGTTATCTTTCCAACGTAACTTATTCATCACCTAGAGCCTTCAGATGAACCCAAAAAAATTTAGGAAAGGAGATGACACGATGTCGTCGCCTATTTTTAACTTAATTTTTGAATTTCTTTTTATCAAAACAATGCACCTGAGTGGTTTCCCTACAACATAAGCCTTTTAGACTTGGATCAAGGCTAAAATACAAAAAAATGACTTCATATTAGGTAACTCTTTCCCTATATTAAAATTTTTGCTAGTGGAGATACTCTAACTCCATTGCAACGAAACAATATTCCAACCCCATTTTCAAATCAAAACTTAAATTTTCTTTTCGGATCCACATTTAAGATTCTTAAGCCTTATCTGAAGCTATCAAAAATTTTTTATTTTGGGGATACTCTAACCCCGTTTTTAATTAAAAATTCAAACTTTCTTTTTATCCTAAATATTTTCTTAACTCTATCTTTAGGGATACTCTAACCCCACCTCTCTGACGGGATACTCCAACCTTGCTTTACCTAAAAAAATCCAAAATTTTCTTCTGGATGCCTCAAACTGCTTTTGATTAAAATCATCTTTGACCCACTAAATTACCATTGAATCTAGATCGATCTCTAAAATTGTCATCCTGATTATTTTTCAATAATCAAAGGCAATTATGAGATACATTTCAATTCTCCCCCCTTTTCATGTTCTTTTCTTTGTGATTGCTTGTTCATGATATTATTATATTTGTCTTTTTTCCCATTTTACTAACTTGTTTCTTTTTGTAGTGATTATTATGCATTTGTGTTTAAATTTTTTTCAGTAAAATTTACAAGACAATATTCCGTGTGGATATCTCTCTAGTGCCTAATACGGAATATCCAAAATTTTTAAATCCAATCCGAACATCGTTTCCCAAAAATCCCTATGTTCCTCACATCTCCCAGGCATATAGGTGAGCTAATTTAAAAAAAAAAAGAAAATAAACCCCAGATCTAAATTTACAAAACTTCAGGCATTAAAGAGAATTATATCTAAAAAAGAAAAAACTAAATGGAATCGATTTAACTGAGACTAGAGTGAGACATAGTTAATCAGTATAGATTTCGTGCATCATGGGGATGCTAATCCTTCCCCACGTAACCAACTCTCAAACCCAACCAACGAATCTCTGAACTTTGTAGACCTTGAGATCATTGTTTTGAGTTTCATAACTTGAGATTGTTTTCAATAGGCATCCGATCCTACTTAGCCCTAAATAATCGATGGTGACTCTAAGTTTACAGCCACTTCATAGTGACCACCTAAGACTAGTTGGATGAGTGATTCGCCCGATGATTTGTCCTCTTCATATTACTATGCCTAATCAAAAAATCCTGATCATGGGATAACTTAAAGGCTCAACCATAACCAACCATCATTTATTTTTAAAGTCAAGCGTGCTATGCCCTTTGGATCGTCCAAAGTTGTAAATGAGGGAACATGGCGACAACTTGATGACTTCACTAGGGACTAAGAGAGTTAGGCCTATAACTAGCTATTTTCACTCGGTTCTTGGTTTTTCAGTCTCCATAATTATTTAGAAATAATTCCCTTGTATTTTATCTGCTAATCTCTATCTTTTAAGTTATCTTTTGATTGTTAGGGATTGTTCATTCTCGAATAATTAGCATCTTGAATAAGTATGGTAATATGGGAATAAAACAAAAGGTTGATTGTTTACCCGTCACATATCATACACTCGCATTTGCACTAGATTCCCACCAAACAGCATGGTATGGTTAGTATCCTAATTATTATAAGGAAGTAAGCCATCCGCCTTCATGAGTAACCCTTCGCATAGGCATGGCAAGACCTTCCATGGTGTAAATTACCTATGTCTCTCGTGAGTACCCTTCCACACTTGCGTATGAAAATACATCCATCGGATCAAACTTATTTAGCCAAACCCATGATGGGCCCAGGATCAGGGTGCCTTGATTATCCTTACCCAATAGAGGAGCTATTCAAATAGTAAGAAGGCATCAACTTAAACCCATATAGTGAACCTTATGAGTTAAACCATGTCAAACCATATTCGATACTACTAGAATAACTCGAAAAGTAGGATCAGTCAAGGAAACATTTCTTACCTTTACTCTTAATACCATGGTTACGTAGGCAATGATGGGTGAACATTGTCACCCATGTTTGTCATTTTTATCATCATGATTATTCCTTTACAATATGCCATTACGTCCAATAGTAAATCTTCTTTAATAATTGGGTAAAGACAAGTGAATGCCATTACCTGCAATGCCATATTAAAATAGTTGTATCTGACCAAAATAAGCTGTCATGCTGCTGGAATGATGGCTTAACGTGTACTTAACATAGATGGTGATGAACAAACATCACCGTTTAAACAGTCATCTTAGTCCTCATAAGGGATCATGTTACTTTGTGAAGAGGCAATTTTAATATGGATATGTCGATATGCTACTTGTTTAATACCTCAACATGATCATGATGTCTGCCCATAGGCATCGTACTGCCTATTCTCGAGGAAAATTTTATAATACACTTTTGTCATTTTTCCATCATTTATTTATCTTTTACTTATTATTTCGTATTGGTTATAGCTTATTCCTTTTTTACTTTTCTTTTTCACCATGCACCATTTCATGATAATCACCATCACAATGGGATAATTGGTCAATGATTCAGTGTTTATCAATGGGTGTCTATCATAGAGCAACCATCCACTTCGAAGTTAAAGCCTTTTGAGGAAGTTCGAGCATGGTAAGAACGTCGATAGCATGAAGATGGAGATATCCTTAAACCAGGTATGTCTTAATAGTGCATGAAAGGATTAAGATAGGGTATTGTCAAAATGATTGGCAAGATTTGAGGATTATATGGATCAATTAGGACAATACCGCAAGGGAATTATTCACTAAGAGATACAAAGATATTGCTTTTTTGCTCCAAGTCTGTTTGGATGTTAGCTTACTGTGAGCAACATCTCAGTTTTTAAATCTAGCATATCGGTGTTTCACTATCAATCATGAAGATTTGGTCCCCATGGTTGATGAATACACTGCATTACATATCATTGAGAGAGCAAAAGGTTGATAGAATATACTGCAAGGCCTTGAACCCTCCAACTTTCAAGAAAGGATTAGCTTAAATCCTTTCTTGAAAAAACAAAACTCAGATTGAGATTACATTAAGACGAAATGGAACAATGAATGCATCTCATGGTCTAGTTTAAAAGAGGCAATGGCGAGTACCATTAACATCCGAAAAATCCAAGATATCTACACTTTGGCGATAAATGGTCTGGTTATATTCCCAAAGACATTAGGCTATGTTGAAGCCACGATTACAGATGTCTTTTTTTTGTTTGTGCTGCAACATCAATCTCATACCGACCATCATTTCCAAAACTATTTGAGCTCTTAATTTTTGTAACAAAATTGGTTCAGTGCACTTCATCGGATGTGTACTGCTGTTTTATATTTGTCTCATCAGTCGCTTTGGTCCTGAACAAAGTAGGATGTCATATTACTTTTAACCCAACTTTAGCTCTATCTCCAAGGTACTTGAGAAGGAGTGGCTTCAAGACAAATTTGAAGAGCAATGGATCTAGAAATTCAAAAGCCTCAAGGGGGAAGAGGTAACATGGAAGGCCTTTTGGTTTTTCCCATTAGCGATCAAATATCAATGCAAAAATTATAATTGTGTCTCGCTTATAAGATTAAGGGGAAGCACTAGCTACATACCCCTTTTAATCCTTTGACAATTCTAGTGTCGTCAATTCAGCCCCTATCATCCAAGACCTAGAGTTATGGGATTTCAACTATGGTGAGCCCACTTACAAGTCAAAAGTCTAGCTAGCCTTTCATGCATGGAAACAAACCTGCTACACGGAGAGATATTAGAGAGGGATTAGTATAACCCCAGGATATGATGAATGGATGATCCGTCACATTAATGATGTCGTTCCCTTGTTTGGTATTGGGACATCATAAATACCAGTTGACGAATTTCCCTATTAGATTGAATTACTCAAGCGAGAATTTGAACAAGAAAAGACGACCTTTAATAAGAAGATTACTTAGTTAAAAAAAATGGTCAATTAAAAATGGACCTCTACCTCCGAGATGGCAAGGTTAACAAGGCTACCAAAGAGAAAAATCACCTAAAATAGGATTTCAAAAGTTTGGAAAAAGACTATGTGGCCCTTAACAAAGCAAGCAAGTCCCAAAGACTTGCGAAGTCATTAGTCAAATAGAGGACATAAATTACTACTCTAGAGAAAGAACTACATCAATAGAGAGAATCGATTTGCATCAATAGGGAAAAGCTTGTTAGAACCTATGCTTTTGCATTAACTTATCGAAGGAATAATGAATGGTTAGAAGCTCGAGTTTGGGATTAGAGAACAAACCAAGCTAAAAATAAAGCTTTGACACTTGGAATTCAAGATTTAGAACATTCCCTTTAAGCTCACCAAGACTAAGTTAATGCACTGGTGAGAGCCTCCGAACAATGGGAGCAAGAATGGCTTCAAGTAGTTGACCATTAATGCCAAAACTATCAAGCTGTCTCACAGAGCAAATTCATGTAGCTCAGTTAAAGGCCGAGAACATGATGGATGTAGCCCGAACCTTGACATGTGATAAGTTGCCCACTAGGGCCCATGAGCAAGACTTGTATTTCTTAGACCATGTAATCAGCTAATGTAATTGTGTCAGGCATTTTCAAGTCTAATCATGTGTAATCGAGACCTTTAGTTACTTTAATGAAAGACGCTTTTAGTAGAGCTACCATTAATCCAATTATCTTTTTTGCATTCGCATGACTAACCTAATTCGAAAATAATGCATGAACATATCATAACGGCTTAATCTAGTAATAATTTAAAGTGAAGGTGCTCTAAAACATGAAACCTATAGTTTGCCATTGGTATAGCACTTAAAGCCATCAAAAAGCAATGGAAAATGATCACAAGCCTGCATTAAAAGACTCAAACTAATGTATATAAAGTCTCAAGAGTAATCACTCTATAAAAATAAGGAACTCCAAGCTTAGATTGCTGAACTAACTAAGCTACTATTTGATGTGTTGAAGGAAAAAGGGCAGACAAGCACAGTCGAGATGGGAAAAGAACTGGCCAATCTTGAAAGTAATTTGAATAGTCCTACTGAAGCCACCAATGCTTAGAAGGGATATTGCATGGGTAGCATCCTCTAATAGTAAACATCCCACTAACTTAGCCATTCATTTACATCAATCCAGCAATAGCATCCCATTTAATTCAAGGATTTAAAAGTGTAAGCTCTTTATTGGCAATGCCTATAGTCCCCAACCTCAATCAGCAAATAGAGTAAGAGAAAACAAAGAGGCCTTCAAAAAATGATAAGGACTTCGACAAGTATCAGTCACTAGAGAAGTGCCTTCAAGCTATTAAAGAAAGTAATACCCAAAATAATTAGGGCTGGTTGAATTTGATCATCTTGCCCAAGTTTAAAGTGCCTCATTTTGAAAAATACAATGGTACTATTGACCCCACTGCCCATTTTCACATGTACTGTCATAAAATAGTAGGGTATGAAGAGAATAAGAAACTATTCCATTACTTCCAAGATAGTCTGACTAGGGCAGCTCTCTTGTAGTTTATACGACTTGATCATGTAAAACTTCAAACATGGGCAGATTTGGCATGCGTATTCTTTGAACAATATAAGCATGTATCTGGTTGGGCTCAGAATTGCCTCTCTCTCTCATGAACATGGAGAAGAAATCTTCTGAGAGCTTTAGGTAATATGCTTAGAGATAGAAAGAGGAGGCAGCTCAAGTTTATCCCCATCTAACTGAAAAAGAAATGACGGTCATGTTTGCTGGCATCCTACGAGCTCTTTACTACGAAAGGTTGGTAGGAAGCACTACGAAATATTTTATCGATATGGTTATATCAGGTGAAATGATTGAGAATGTCATCAAAAGTGACAAGATATCCATGAGGGAATCATCTAGATCGGTTAAGAAAATAGTAAATAAAGGTATGGAGAAAGAGGTGAATGCTGTTGACGAAAATCATGCCAGGTTTAATCAAAGTCTGCATCTAGTACAACCTATGTACCTTCCGAGCATATTGAATATAGGTCTTAATCCTTACTCCCTTATACCATAATTAGTTCATACTATCGGGTTTGCTCCAACAATGAGCTTAGTGCCATATCCTACTCAAAACATGACCCAGAGTGCACAACCTCATAACATGAATAATGTAGAGCTCCAAACAATCAATAAGCTCCCAAGAAAGGAAGCACTTTGAACCACTCTCCTACTCCTATTAAGAGATTTACTCTTACTTACTGGTAGGTAAACTACTGGCCCCAGTATTCATAAACCCAAGATCACCACTATACCCTAGGTAGTATGAGAAGAATGCTTATTATGAATACCATGATGGAGCGCAAGGCCATTCCATTCAAAACTACATTTTATTTAAAAAAAAAAGGTGCATGGCTTACTTGAAAAATAAGTGATCAAGGTTGAACAAAGGCCTAGGCCAAATGTTGGAGCCAATCCACTCCCAAATCATGCTAAACTGAGAGTGAATATGATAATCGCTGGGAAAGGTAGTTGGGTCAAAAAAACATTAGAGAAGTAAAAACCCCGATGAGCAAGGTCTGGCAAGCTTTCATGAAAGCTAGAATAGTAACAGATGATAAAAATCAAAGAAGGAATACCACTAAAACATCCTGTTGCCATTGCAATCAAGGACATGATTTGCAACATTGCTAATCATTCTAAAAAATGGTCCAAGGGATAATGAATCGGTCTGAGATTAAGTTCTTTAAGGAGAGGGATGAACATGTCGATCCATTTATTAATGCCATGGATGAGAAGAGGCCTATGAATGATCGAGTCTTAAGTTATCTATCTTTTATGGGCATGAAAAAGAGAGCTAACGAAAGTTTTAAGCAATATGCTTCAAGATGGATGAAGAAGGCTACCTAGATCCATCCCTTATTTGGTGGAAAAAGAAATGATTGTTATATTCATTGGCATATTGCAAGCCTTTTATTACAAAAATGTAATGAAAAGCTTCTCGAAGAGCTTCGTGAATGTAGTCGTGCTATGTGGGATGATCGATAAAGCCATGAAAAATGAATCGGATAAAAAAATATACGCAAAGACAAAGGACAAATAAAATGAAGTTTCATTAGCAACCAAAATTTGACATGAAAGCTAGTTCATCTCAAACTCGTGTAGAGTTAGACCTAAAAAGAATGTCATTGAAAAAACCTGCGGATTGGGAAAACATAGAAGAAGTTAGAACGCCTATGAATTTGTTTAGTAAATCCTGGTGCAAGCTAAGCTACTTAATGCAACCGAGAAAACAAAGGAAAGAATTAATGACTTCTGTGATTTCCATACCGTTTATAGCTATACTCTTCAAGCATGAAAAAAGTTTCGTGCTATGGTTCAAAGAATGATGAACAAGAGTAGCATCGAATTCTATGATGAAAAGCATACCCCATATACCAAGTCTACAAATGCAACACCATCTATCAATATTGAGATGAAAAAAAGGGCAATCCTTTTTATGGGGTTGGAAGGCCATTGATCTTATACGATAATTGACCGAGAGCCAAAACTGCCCCTATTCTACCCATGACAAGGATGATCATTCAACTACCATCTCCTTTCCCTTATAAGGATGATAAGGCGATTCTTTGGAGCTGTTAAAATAAAACCTTAATCACCAAGGAATCTAGTCAAGAAGTAGTAAGTGTGGACCTTTCAAAAGTAAGTCACCTTACTCAGAGTAACAGATGTTATGCCCCAGCAGCATCAAAAAGTGAAACTCAGCAAAAGAATACTAGTCCAGTTCCTTAAGCACTCAAATCTGCAACCAAAAACTCATATTTGATAGTCTTTAGAAAGCCAGTGAATGAGAAAGAAGCTACAGAATTCTTCAAGTTTGTCAACACAGTGAATATAGCATCATCAATCTGTTAAACAAGCAACTTGCCAAGATATTTATGTTAACACAACTGTTGAATTTTGAAGCTCACAAGAATGCCCTTCTTAAAGTTTTGAGTAAGGCCTGTGTCCCTCCCAACATTTCTATAGGTCAGTTGGATTGCTTAGTGAGCAACATCACTACCAATAATTACATATCTTTTAGTGATGATGAAATCCTGCATGGAGGAAGAGGAAACTACAAAGCCCTTTATATCACCATATATTGTAAAGGCACCATATTGCCCAAGGTGTTCATCGATAATTGGTCAACTTAAATGTAATGCCCATGTCATGCTTGAATAAGCTTCTTATTAACGTATCTCATATCCAGAATAGTCATATGATTGTGCAAACGTTTGACGAAACTTGCTAGAACGTTGTGGGGAACATCACCATTCCACTCTAAATTGGCCCATGTACCTACAAAATTAACTTCCATGTGATGGACATAGCTTTATTGTATAGCTGCCTATTGGAAAGGCCTTAGATTCACTCTGTTGGGGCAGTACCATCATCTTTGGACCAAAAGTTAAAATTTATCATCGAGAACAAAGTTATCAGTATCGAAAGAGTAGAAGATATCATTGCAGGTACCTTAATCGATGACTCGTATTTCGAACCTCATGAAGATATCTTAAAATCATTTTCCCATCTTGTTTATCAATGATACTTATGTTAAGGAAAGGTTTCCAATAGTTTAGCCTCGCCTATTAGAGAGTACTCTTATGGATTTGAAGTTGACTATCAGAAAATGCATCTAGGTTGGAAAGGATTTGGAAAACAACTCAAAGGGATTGCTGAAGGGTTAAAATTTGCCAACCAGATCAAGAAAAAAGGGCTAAGATTCAAGCCCAATGTGTAACAAAAAAGAAAACAAGCTCAGAAAAAGCATGAAAAGAGGATGGCATATTTGTCAAGATGAGACATGGATGATGAGCCAATGATATTCCCACCACTTGGAGAATGTTTCCACCTATGGAGATTTGTAAATACTAGTTTTGCTTATGCTGTGCTCATATTGAACAAGGCATTCAAAGATTTCTCCATTAATGTGATTGATAAGCTAAAGATGTCAGCCACAAGTCCAGAGATTGGTCTATGGCCTCTAGGATTTGCTTCGAGTGTTTGGATTGAGACTAAGATTCTTGTACTATTCAAGTTTGTTTTAAAGTAATGTTATGAACTAAACCTATATGCTTCCACCAGAAAGCATTGTAGGATCCTTTGTATGGGCATATTTTATTAAGTGTTATCAATGAAAATGACCAAACATTATGCATTTCATCTTTTATGTTCATAGTTCTTGCCTACTCTTAGACCTTTCCCTACATATTTTTCCACCTATTTTGCTCTTTTTCAATATTTTTAGGTACCCTAATGAAGGTGACATGAATGTTCATGCTGAAACTTCAAAAATCAATTTTGAATAACCAATCTATGTTAGTGAGGTTGAGTTTGAAAAGAATTTCAAAGAGAACCCCATATCTGCAAACCTACTAAGATTAATTGACTTGGAAGACAAATATATATTACCTTATGAAGAATCTATTGAAACCATAAACCTTGGGACAAAAAAAGACCAAAAAGAAGTTAAAATCAGAACCTTCATAAAATCATCAACTCGAGCCAAATTCATAAGTCTCCTTGAAGAATATCGAGATATGTTTGCATGGTCCTACCAAGACATGCTTGGATTAGACACCAACATTTGGTCCAAAAACTTCCCCGCAAACCTAAGTGTAAGCCCATACAACAAAAGCTTAGAAGGATGAAGGCTGAAATGCTTTTGAAGATCAAAGAAAAAGTGAAAAAGCAATTCAAAGTAAGATTTCTCAAGGTAGCTAAATATCCTAAATGGGTGGCTAATATAGTCTAAATTCCATAAAAGGATGGTAAAGTGCGGATGTGTGTGGACTATAAGGATTTGAACAGAGCCAGTCCCAAAGGTAATTTTTCTCTACGTCACATTGATACCCTAGTAGATAACATTGACAAAATGCATTATTTTCCTTCATAGATGGGCGTTCGGGCCATAACCAAATCAAAATGGTGGCTGAAGACATGGAACCATGCGGGGGACTTTTTGCTACAAAGTGATGCCTTTTGGGCTTAAAAACTTTAAGTCAACCTATCAGAGGGTGATGGTAAAATTATTCTATGATCTTATGCACAAAGAAATATAAGTCTATGTGGATGATATGATCGCCAAATCACCAAAGGAAAGTGACCACGTTGCCAACCTATGAAAACTCTTCAAACAGCTGTGCAAATATCAACTTAAGTTAAATCTTGCCAAATGCATATTGGCATCACGTCCGGTAAACTATTAAGCTCCACTGTGAGCAAGAAAGGAATAGAAGTTGATCTTGATAAGGTTAAGGCCATCTAGAATTTACCACCACCTTAAACTCAAAAAGAAATAAGAAGTTTTTTTGGAAGGTTGAATTACATAGCCAAATTCATATCTCAGTTAACAGACAGATATGATCTAATCTTTCAATTACTTCGAAAACAAAATCCTGGAGAATGGAATAAAGAATGCCATGAAGTTTTTGATAAGGACACACATTACCTTTCGAACCCTCTAATACTTGTGCCACTAGTGCTACACCAGCCACTTCCTATATCTATCAATTCTAGATAAGTCAATGGGCTGTGTATTAGGCCAACATGATGAGTCAGGCAAGAAGGAACAAGCTATTTACTACTTGAGCGAGAAGTTTATAGAATATGAAAATAATTACTCATTTATGGAGAAACTATGTCGTGTTCTAACTTAGATGACTTGAGGTTAAGACAATACTTGTTGTACCACACTACATGGCCAATTGCTAAACTCAATCCCATCAAATATTTGTGCGAAGCTCCTTTCTTGTCAGAAAGGTTAGCTAGGTGACAGGTCTTACTTTCCAAGTATGACATTGTGTACGTAAATTAGAAAGCCATCAAGGGTAGCGCAATAGCAGATTTCTTGGCAAGCCGAGCAACAGAGGACTATCAGCCCTTAGACTTCAATTTCCTTGATAAGGATTTGATGTGCATATCAAAGGCAGAGAACACTGTCGAGTGGATTGGGCATAGAATTAGGGTGATTCTAATCTCACCTGATGGAAACCACCACCCCTTCACTACAAGGTTGAATTTTGGTTGTACCAACTATATAGCTAAATATGAGGCCTGCGTCATGGGGCTTCAAACAACCATCTAATGAGGTATTCGAATGTTATGAGTATTTAGAGATTTAGCCCTTGTCATTTACCAACTGAAAGGAGAATGGCAAACATATTATGCGAAATTGATCAAATATGGTAATCTAATCTCAAAACTTAGAAAAGAGTTCATTGATATCAGCTTTCAACATCTACCTCGAGAAGAGAACTAGATTTTTGATGCCTTGGCCACTTTATTGTCCATGTTCAAAGTCAATAGAGAATCGAATGTAGTTCCTACTTAAATGAGTACCTATATAGTCCTGGCACATTGTCAGAATGTTGAAAAAGAAATGGACGGCTTGCCATGGTATCATGACATCCTTCAGTACATTAAGGATCAATGATACCCAAAAGATGCCACTGAAATTGAT
>JAQSVH010167439.1:21587-51529 GCA_029448705.1 Adansonia digitata
ACGGCTTGCCATGGTATCATGACATCCTTCAGTACATTAAGGATCAATGATACCCAAAAGATGCCACTGAAATTGATAACAAAAACCATCCGACGATTAGCTGCGAGCTTTATTTTGGATAGTGGAATTTTGTATAAGAAAGGTTGGGATCAGGTGCTTCTCCGATGTGTGGATGCCTCTGAAGCTAAAAGAATACTTGAAGAAGTTCACGAGGGAACTTGCGGAACATATGCTAATGCATCGAATAGCCAAACAAGTCATGCGATCAGGCTACTATTTGTTAAGTCTTCAAAAGGATAGCATTGACTATGCCAAAAAGTGCCACAAATGCCAAATCTATGCTGATAAAATTCATGTCCCACCAACTCATCTACATGTTATGACAGTTCCATGGCCTTTTTCTATATGGGGCGTGGACATGATCGGATCGATTACCTTTAAGGCTTCTAATAGGCACCATTACATTTTAATTGCCATCGATTATTTCACCAAATGGGTAGAGGTAGCTTCTTATGCCAATGTCACTAGATCTGTTGTATACAAATTATGAAATGAGACATTATTCATAGATGTGGCTTTCCTAAACAAAACATTATTGATAATGCATGCAACCTAAAAAACAAAATGATGTAAGCAATCTACTTTCAGTTCATGATTTAACATTGAAACTCTACCCCATACTGTCTAAAAATGAATAGGGTAGTTGAAGCAGTCAATAAGAATATCAAAAAGATAATTGAAAAGATGGCTGAAACATACAAAGATTGGCATGAAAAGTTTCCTTTTGCTTCACTTGCTTATCGCACAGCAGTATGAACTTCTACCGGCGCTACCCTATTCTCCTTGGTATTTAGCATGGAGGTTGTCCAACCTATCGAGGTTGAAATTCCTTCGCTTAGAGTTTTAATGGAATTGCAACTTAAAAAGGCCAAATAGGTTAAAAATTGATATAAGCAGCTTAATTTCATCGAAGAAGAAAAGAATCAAAGCCATTTGTTATGGGCAAATGTATCAAAAGCGCATGATAAGAGCCCATGACAAAAAAGTCTATCCTCATCAGTTCCAAAAAGGTAACTTGGTGCTCAAACAAATTCTCCTGATCCATAAAGATGCTCAAAAAAAGTGGATCCCAAAATGGGAAGGGTCATACATGGTGAAATGTGTAATTTTTTTTATAAGCCTTAATCTTAATTGAAATGGATGGTAGTACCTTATCAAACCCTGTAAACTCTGATTCTATTAAGAAATACTATGCTTGAAAGGATTTTAGGATGAAAACCCAAAAAGGTATCCTATTTCTCTTCCTCTTTCCACTCTTTAAAAAAAAAGGGGCGACTAGCTTAAGTTGAAAACTCAAGAGGACTTTTTAAGTGACCAAGCCCTTTCACTTAAACCAAGTCAAGCCTGAACCATCACCAACCTAAAACCAATTTTCCTCACATTCATAACTCTGATCAAGATGCCAAATCCACCTGTTCTATACTGATCAACCCCACCAAATATCATCTATGCTTGCACCCAAAAATTGGAAACTACCTAACTTTGAGGACTCCATCCCACTGTGGGGCAATCTAGGGAATTTTCTTATCATTTAGTCTATACCACAAGGATTAATTACTTAAGAGAAATCTCTGATAGCATTTAATGGAAGATTCATGTTATCAGCATTAGGGGCCACTTTACTAGGAAGACCTCTCTTACCTTTTTTGTATCTTTCAAAATCTCAAAAGTCTGTCATAGCTTGTACCTTTTTTCTTTGAATGAAATATAATTACTTGATTTATTGCAAAATATTTTCGTAACCTTGTATTCCATGTTACATCATGTTTACCATTTAATTGGTAATGCTTGATAAATGAACAAAACTGGTAATAGGATTTCCTACCATTACTTGGAAAGATTAACTTTGTAGGAATTTTTGTTTCATGTTTGAAGACTAAGAACCAACTCTTAGGGCCACAATCAGTTTGGTTTTGGGAACCTATATCTTGAAAATATGCTCAAAATCTCCTGCCAATAAACTCTAGCCTAATGATAAGGGGTGAAAGTTCTTTTCAAACTATCATCCTCAATCAGGATTTTTTCAATCTAACTAGACCACCAAAAACATCTTTTGAGTCATAATTAGCAAAGTGGAATCCTTTAAGCTCATTAAATTCAATGCAACAAAAGTTTTAATGAATAAGCCATCTAAACTCTAGTCTATCCCTTCACATTTGTAAACTTATTGTACCTTCAAAAGCAAGTCTATACATTCGAAGTCTCCAAAAATCTAAAACAAGATTGACAAGCCCCAGGGTGAAAAGCTACCTCATCAAACTCAAGCAAGAGCAAATAGCTAAAGAAGGCTAAAGTCAACCACTAGATTAGGCTTTTAAAGTCATTACTGTTGCATCATTTAGACATGCACTTGCATCCCTATGCATTATACAGCATCTAACATCCTACAGGTACTGGCTCCCATGAACATAAGTCAGTTTTGTAGAGAACCTAAGGTATAATTTCTCATTTTCAAAAATCCTTGAAAGGCTTTAAGAAAGTATCTTTAACCTTACGAGTTTATTAAAAATCATCCAAGAGAGGTATCCAAACTCATTTTCTTCCAGTCCTCAAAGAATAGGATGCCTTTCCTTAACTAGCACAAAGCCCACATAAGCTAGTGGCCCCTACCTACCTCAATCCTTAAAAAACATAATGCTTTTCAAAGCCCACATAAGCTGTTGGCACCTACCTACCTCAGTCCTTAAAAAGTAGGACGCTTATTAAAGCCCATACAAGCTGGTGGCACCTACCTACTTTAATCACCAAAAAGCAAGACATTTACCTATCATAAACCTACACATGCTGGTGGCACCTACCTACCATAGTCCTCAAAGAGTAAGACGCTTACCTACCATGAAGCCCACACAAGTTGGTGGCATCCATCTACCTTAGTCTACAAAGAGCTTGATGTTTCTTAACTTAAAGCCCACATAAGTTGGTGGCACTTACCTACTTAGTCCTTAAAGAGTAGGATGCTTACCTATCGTTAAGCCCAAATAAGCTGGTGGCACCTACCAACCTTAGTCCTCAAAGAGTAGGACACTTACCTACCATAAAGCCGACACAAGTAGGTGGCACCTACCTACCTTCGTCCTCAAAGAGCAAGATGTATACCTACCATAAATCTTATAAAAGCTACTGGCACTTATCTACTTTAGTGCACAAAAAGTTGGATGTCTTTCTTTATTTACCTTCAAGCCTACACAAGCTAGTAACACTTGTCTACCTTAGTCCATAAAGAGTTGGATGTATATCTTTACTTACCTCAAAGCCCACACAAATTAATGGCACTTGTTTAGGATTAAACTCGAAAAATAACCTAATAGGGATGTCAAACCTTACAAAACTCATCAAAATCTTTTTTTGTGCAAGTTATTCAACCCATCTCAAAGTAATACTAAAATAGCTCTCTACTTCTCTGTAGGTACACAAATCCATCATCCCATTCAAACAAAATGGTGTCTATATGTCTTTGCCTTATTCCTAACACTTAGAAAAGGCCAAAGAGGGGCAGCTATAGACAACTTATTTTGTCCAGGCTAGTTTCTAGTATCGTAGGACTTAAGTGAAAAATGATAAAATCAAAAAATAAAAATAAAAATAGAACTTGTATTGATACACAAGCTTGTGTATTGACACAAGTTCATGGAATATTGAGATAGGACTATATGTCTTGAGACTACAAACAAATTTTTGCTCTTGGTATTGATACATGCTTCATTATATCGATACTCATGGGCAAAAATTACCTTGTGTATCGAAACACAATGTTTTTTATCGATACACAAATATATTTTTACCTAGTTTGAGCTATTTTTAACCACTGCACCACTAATTCAAAATCTAATTTAAACACATTTCTTACACCAAAAATCATCAAAATTCATACCAGGCTTCATCTTTGGGCTTGTGATTGGATTTAAACAAAATTTTGAAGTCTAAATAACTAATGACCAAGGACATTTTGCAAATTATCAAAGGGTAAGTTGAACTTACCCAATGCTCAGCTGCATAGAGTAGTCAAGATCTACTATTTTTGTTGAGCAAACCAATGGGTTTGCATGACAACTAAGCACTGTACTTGATCTTTGCATGAAGTACATGCACTAAAACCCTAAAATGCCCTTTTTTTTTCATATTTTGTCATCATAGCCACATGGCTATATAAGCCAACCTTGGACTCAATTAAAACACAACAAAAAAAAAGAGATCCCTAGAAGAAAAACTCCCACTTCTAATCACTTTCAATATTCCCTAGCCAAAAAAAACTAAAAAAACTCTCTTCCATTTTCAGTTTCCTTTAAAACCATCACTGAAAGTATTTCCAAAACCTTCATTTCACTCATATTACCTTTCAAACACCTCTTTATCCATACCTAACAAAAAAGCCCCTTATTTTCATCATTTTTTTATTGTTTCCAAAAAAAAGGTAAAATTCAAAATTATTGCTTAGAGAAAAGGCTAAAGCTTGAAACTTTTGGTATATTTTCTCCACTTACCTCTGCATATTCTTTGATTTTTCAACATTTTCATCATCTTAGTGACCTCTCTATGTTACTATGCCTTCTAAGGTTTTCATCCATTATTATTGCCTTGTTTGTGGTAGTCTTAGAGTGTTGATGTTTTCTTGATGCCTTAATGTTGCATGGTAGGCCAAATATATAGTCTTTCATTTTATCATCAAAACAACCCCTTATTTATGCATTTTTTGTCATGTTTCATCTATTTTCACATGCTTAACACATGCTTAATGTTCACCTTAACATGTTTTATGTATATTCATGCATTGTTTTTGTATTTTAAGGAGTCTTATGACATAAAAATGTTGTCTTGACAACCTCAGCCAACATTCCTTTGTTTAAATATGTTCATACACCATATTTATCATCTTCTCACATTTTTGTCACTTATTTTCGTGTTAATATGCCACCTGTGTGTGTTTGCATTTTAGTCATTGTTCATCTTTATACATGTTTTGTTTTGTTCACGTCATTCTTGTTAAAATGCATGCTTGCTTGTTAAAAGTCTGATTTTAAAAGAAATCCCTAAGTTAAGTTCATGCTACCTCCAATAAATAAAGAATAGCATGGATTTAATGTTTTCATTAACTTGGTATTCTAATTTCAGGGACAAATCAAACATTTTAGGTCTGGATTCATGGAAATAAAATGCAATTTTCTTAGGTTAAAGTATTAAGCCTTGATCTTGAGTCTAATATCCTTTTTAAGGACACGATCGACGGGTTGTTTCATTATCCCAAACCGCTCCAAGATTATGGAATGAACTTGTGATGATCATGTTATTCTTTCCCCGGTATTGTGGACATTTGAATGTCCATAATTCGAGTTTGACCACCAAAAAACCCAAAAAATTGAATGACTCCCAATTTTTACCTTGGCAGCACTATAGTCTAAATTTGAGAAATAATTTTTGAACCATAAAAGATTTTTCTATAATTTTTTTATATTTTTGATTAAAGGTTCTCAAAATACCATTCCAAAGGTATCTTGCTTGCCCTCGGATCATTTCGGATGATGAAGTTATAATTTTTCAAACCTTTGCTATTCGAAACCCATAGAATCAACATGTGATATCTTGTTTGGGACATTTTGGCCCACTAAATGAATTTTCTAAAATTTTTAAACATTTTTTAAAAATGTTTATGAAATGTTAACATATAAGCCTTGATCTTGAGTCTAATATCCTTTTTAAGGACACAGTCAATGGGTTATTTCATCGACCCAAACTACTCCGGGATTATAGAATGAACTTGTAGTGCTTGTGTTATTCTTTCCCCTATATTGTGGATGTTTGAATGTCCATAATTTGAGTTTGATCCTGAAAAAACCCGAAAATTTGAATAATCCCTTGTTTTTACCTTGGTAGCACTGTAGTCCAAATTTGAGAAATTATTTTTAAACCATAAAAGATTTTCCTATAATGTTTTGATTTTTTTAATTAAAGCTTATCAAAATACTTTTCCTAAGCTATCTTGTTCGACCTCGAATCATTTCAGATGAGGGAGTTATAATTTGTCAAACCTTTACTGTTTAGAACCATGAGAATCAAAATGCGATATCCTGTTTGGGCCATTTTGGCCGATCAGATGATTTTTTTTTAATTTTTAAACATTTTTTTCTAAAATTTTTGTGAAATTCTCTTTCTAAAAATGTATCGTTCATGATTTAACAATTTTGGATGAACTCCAAAAGATTTTTCAAAGTTTAGCGTGTCTTTTCCTTGCATATATTGATAGTGTCAAGATAGAACTAAATTCAAAAATTATTTCTGCTTAGAAAATGATTTTCTTGATTTTTGGAATATTTTTATGTTGAACCCGATCGAGTTATCTTTCCAACGGTGCCTTATTTACCACCTAAAGCCTTCGGATGAACCCAGAATAAATTTAGGAAGGGAGATGACATGATGTTATCTCTTATTTTTAACTTAATTTTTGAATCTTTTTTTATCGAAACATTCAAATGTCTCGAAATGCACCTGATTAGTTTCCCTACAACATAAGCCCTTAGACTTGGATCAAGGCTAAAATACAAAAAAATGACTTTATATTAGGTATCTCTTTCCCTGTATTAAAATTTTTGCTAATGGAGATACTTTAGCTCCATTGTATCGAGGGGATACTTCAACCCCATTTTCGACTCAAAACTTAAAATTTCTTTACAGATCCTCTTTCAAGATTCTTAAGCTTTATCTGAAGCTATCAAAAATTTTAATTTTGGGGATACTCCAACCTCACTACTCTAAGGGGATACTCCAACCCCATTTTTAATCAAAAATTCAAATTGTCTCTTTGTTCATAAATATTTTCCTAACTCTATCTTTGGGGATACTCTAACCCTACCTCTCCAAAGAGATACTCCAACCTCGTTTTACCTCAAAAAAATCTAAAATTTTCTTTCGAATGCCTTAAACTGCTTTGATTAAAATCATCTTCGACCCTATAAATTACCACCGAATCCAGATCGATGTCTAAAATTTTCATCTTGGTTATTTTTTAATAATCGAAGACAATTATGAGATACATTTCGATTGTCCCCATTTTCACATTTTTTTTGTTTGTTATGTTTGTTCATGATATTATTATATTTCTTTTTTTTCATCTTGCTAACTCGTTTCTTTTTGTAGTGATTATCGTGCATTCATGTTTAAAATTTGTTTTTTCAAGAAAATTTACAAGACAATGTTCTGTGTTGTTATCTCTTCAATGCCGAATACAGAATATCCAAAATTTTTAAATCCAATCTGAACATCGTCTTCCTAAAAATCCTTATTTCCTCGCATCTTCGAGGCGCATAGGTTAGCTAATTTTTTTTTAAAAAAAAGAAGAAGAAAAAATCCAGATCTAAATTTACAAAACTTCATGCATAAAAAGAAATTATATCTAAATAAAGACTAAATGGAACTGATTTAATCGAGACCAAAGTGAGGCATAGTTAGTAGGTACCGATTTTGGGCGTCATGTAGATGCTAATCTTTCCTCACGCATAGCCAATTCCTGAACCTAGCCAACAAATCTTTGGACTTTATAGACCTTGAGATCAATGTTTTGAGTTTTATAACTTAAGATATTGTTTCCAATAGGCATTCAATCCTGCCTAGCCCTAAATGATCAATGGTGACTCTAAGTTTACGACTACTTTGCAGTGACCACCCGAGACTAGTTAGATGAGCGATTTGCCGACAGTCTCTCCCGTTCATATTACTATGCCTAATGCCCCTTTCATATTACTATGCCTAATGCAAATCGCGATCATGGGATAACTTAAAGGCTCGACCATAACCAACCATCATTTATTTTTAAAGTCGAGCATGCTATGCCCTTCGGATTGTTCGAAGCTTTAAAGGCAGGCACATGGCAACATAGATAAAACCCATGAAATACATTAAAATTGCAAGGACATTGTAAGGAGTTGAAATTATGAGATCCCTATGCATTAAAGCTATTTTTCTAACAAATTCTTTGTCATCATATTGACAAAATAAGGCATTAAAAATGCACAAAGACAGGCCAACGTAAGACTGCATGCGTAGGATGCATGTAACTGACAAGTATAAAGATACTTAGGGACATCATATGGGTGTTTATTATGGTAACAAGTTCACTGAACATGACCCCCTATAAAAGTTCCATTTGTTATTTCACTCAAGTGTCTATAGAATTACTCTCTTGTCTTAGTACTGTAAGTAATCCTTAGACTTGAGACACCAGGTCATCTCATATGAGGAGTATCATGCTTTTATTCCATCATGAATGGGTTCATAATAGATGGATGCTTATGGTAGGGTAGTTTTGGGTATGGCATGAATCACATGATAGGTGAATGAGTGGTCCAGAGAGGATTCATCACCTTAAGTGATATGAGGGGACATAACTCACATGTACCTAGCTCATGTCAACTCAAAGTCTTTGGTCAAGGCATTATTGATTATGAAGTTAACACATAGGCATTGCATACTATTATTGAATGAGCTAAGAGTAGATACTAAACCATGCTCTTACTAATTCCAAGATATATGATAAAAAGATATTTCTTACACTAAGATACTAAGCACTGAAAGGCTTATCAGAAACCATATTAACACTCTCTGCATATTAGATGGCCATGATGCATTGCTAGATGCCAATCTTAGTCTATAAATATAAAATATTCTTAATTAGGTTATTTTATATTTATTACTCATATGATAAGGGCCTAATGAGTCACACACATAAGGGTGATTAGTAGAAATTAAATTAAGACTGAGTATATGTTTAATACAAGTAATGATTACTTCGGCCCAATTTGAATAAGTTCATATGGGCCAAGGGCAAAATTATAATTTCTCAAAAATTAAAATTTTAAGCCCTAGGCTATATATACCCATGTTTACCATCCCTTATGATAAAAAAGAATCTTAAAATTATTGCCAAGAAGACATTAGAAGCCTGAATTATGATTTGGCCTAGAAACCTTAAGGAGCATTACGCCATTCTTGTTTCCTTAGAGAAAAATTTTTTTCTTCATCTTTTTTTTTATTATTGAATTAAGGTCTTCTAACTAAAAAGGAAAATATAGACACCCTTTGTTGAGGCCAACATTCAAGGCATCAGAAGTCATTATTCAAGACACCATTAGAATCATTTGGTTGAGTATGGATATGTTCCTCTATGTTCCTAGTTTAGACAAAAAGTTTGAAGAGTCAAAGATATGTAAATTTCATGTTTTAGCATAAATGTATTGATATATCGATTTTATGTATACATATAGGGCCTCAACGTCATCAAAATTGAAAATTTCACAAGTTGTATCAACACAAATAGAGGTTATATTGGTGCATTTGCTTAATGTATTGATACATAGGTTAAAGGTCTAGATACAAGGCTTGGTAATAGCTAAAATTTGATTTTTGGACAAAATGTATCGATGCATTCTTGGTTTTTGCCTAGATATATCTATACAATATATAAGTATTGATACATGTAAGCATTTTTGCCTAGTTCATACTTTTTTCAGCCTTTGCACCATTAACTCAAAATTTGATTTAGGCACATTTTTGTCACAAAAAATCATCAAAATTCATTTTAGGCCTGAACATTGGACTTGTGATTGGGTTTTAACAAATTTTAAGGCCCAAAATCACTCAAAAATAGGACATTTATGTAAAATATATGGTTTGTTAGAAGGCATACTTGGCTTTTCTTTAGTTGCAGATTGCTACAGCCCCATTGTTTCACCACTTGGTTGCTGCCAACTAATGAAATTTTAACCAGTTGAGCATAATACCCAAGGCTGTCATAAGGTACATGGGAAGAAAGGCAAAAAATGCCCTTGCTTTTGGTCCAAAATACATTGGCTGAACCTTGGACTATAAAAGAGCTAATTTTGGCTCAACAAAGGATCCTAATACATTCTTTCCCTGCATAACACTGGTACATTGAAAACACTTCCTCTATTCTCGTAGCTCCCTCTTAAGCCCTCTAAAAACTTTGTCAAAACCTTTATTTGTTATTTCTTTCATCTATAACTCTGTTTGATCCACACTATAACCAAAAAGCTCTCTTTTTTCATCATTTTCTTACTAATCAATAGCAAAAAGATGGAATAAACTGAGCTTAAAGTTGTTACTCCAAGCAAAGGTTGAGGTTTGAAGTTTTTTTTGGTATATTTTCTTGACCTTATTCTATTTATTTTTTGTTTTTAGCGTTTGCATCATTCTAGTGAGCCATTCATGTCCCTATGACCATCTTAGGACTCTTATGCATTATTGTAGCCTTGGATGTGGTAGTCCTAAACTTTTAATGATCTTTTGATATTTTAATATTGCTTGGACCAAATATGCCATGATTTATTTTCACCATTAAAATAGCCCTTGCTCATGCATCTTTGTTATGTTTTATCAACTTTCACATGCTCAACACATGCTTGAATCTTTACCTTAACATGTTTTTAACCTGTTCATTCATTTTCTTGCATTTTGATAAGTTTCATGGAATAAAATGTTATCTTGAAAATTCCAACATGCTATTTTTTGGTTAAACATGTTTATACCATCATCCATGGCTTGATTCTATATGTCATTTGTGAGACTAACATTTTTATGCATATTATTTATGATCATCTTACATTTTGGCTACCTTTTCCATGTTAAAATATCATCTTTGTTTGTTTAAATGCATTTGCCACGTTCATCTTTATGTATATTGCATCTTGTTCATAACAATTTTGTCAAAATGCTTACCTGTTTGCTAGGAAAATTTGATTTTTAAAAACCCTAAGTTTATGCTACCTGCAATAGATTGAGATTAGCATGAATTTAATGTCTTCACTAAATTGGTCCCCCAATCTTGGGGATAAATCAAGCTTTTTAGGTTTAGATTCATGGTTAAATGAGCCCAAAATGCTATTTTTCAAAAGCAAAATAACCCTTTTATTTGTTAAAAATGCTAGGCCTTGGTCTTGACTTTTATAACAGTGTTTATGCTATGGTTAACGGTTTGTTTCATCATCCCAAACTACTCTTGGATTATGGGATGAACTCATACCACTCATTTCACTTTTTCTTTCGTATCATGAACATGTGGATGTCCATGGCTCGAATTTGACCCTAGGAAACTTAAAAAATCAAATAACACCCTCCTTTTGCATTGGCAGCTCTATAGTCACAACTTGAAAATCAATTTTGAACCTTAAATGATTTTTAAGAATTTTCCAATTTTTCCCTTAAAAAGTATCTAATTACCTTACCAACAGTGTCTTGTTTGCCTCGGATCATTTTGGATGAGGAAGTTATGCTATCTAGAACCCTTAGGATCAATGATTTACATTCTATTTAGGCCATTTTGGCCCATCAAATGATTTCTCCAAAATTTTAAATTTTTTTCCTAAAAATTTTGTGAAATTTTCTTTTTGAAAAGGTATTGTTTGCAATCTAATGATTCCAAATGAGTTGAGAATGATTTTTAAAAGTTGCTATACCCTTTTCTTTGCTTTTAATATCGTATTAGACCCAACTTAAGAATTATTTGCACTTGACAAATGATTTTTTAAGATTTTAGGAATATTTTTGCATTAATCCTCATCGAATTACCTTTCCAACAAGACTCTTTTTATCTCTTGAAGCTTTCAGAAGAAGTCATAATAAATTCAAGAAAGGGAATAGTGTGATCCTGCTCCCTATTTTTAGAGTTAGGAGAAATTAAAATAAATTTCTCGAACCATTTTTAAGGCATGCAATAACCTTAAAATACATTTGATTGATTCCCTATAGAATTGGTTACTACAATGCAAGACCCTTAAGCTCGGACTAAAGCCGTAAAAGTTTTAATTGATTTGATCTTTTATTTCAATTATTGATTTTAATTCAAAATTCAATTTTTTTTGAAAATATTGTACTAAAATCCTCAAAGTTTCCATGAAATATATGGTTTATCAAAGGGCAGGCTTGGCTTTTATCCATTTGCAGATTACTACAGCCTTTCTGCACCACTACTGTGCATGGCAGAACCAATGGAAATAAGATTAGCTGAGCTTAGTACTTGGAGTTATTTCTTAGTACATGAGGGAAAATCCTATAATGCCCTTACTTTTGGCTCAAAAACATTAGCTAAGTACAGCTCATATAAAAGAGCCAATCTTGGCTCAATAAGGGGAGCAACCACATATATCTTTATCATTGTTCTTAGCCATCTCCAAACAAACCACCAATAACCTCTTGTAACCTCCAATCCCAAAAACACTCCTACAAACACTGTTCCATTGACCTCAATTTCAACCAAAAACTTTATTCTCGTAGCTATTCCAAGCTCTTACCAGAAAAACTCCAAAACTTAACCTTTCATAGACTTTTATCCTTAAAACCTCACTTCATCAACATTATAACCTAGAAAGCTTCTTTTTTTATCCTTTTCTTGTTAAATAATAGCAAAAATAGGGGGAAAAATAAGTTTTAAGTTATTGCTCCAAATAAAGAGGAAGTTCAAGGCTTTTTGGTATTTTTTCTCTACCCCGCTCCATTTATCTTTTGCTTTTATCTCTTACACCATTTTAGTAAACCATTCAGGGTGCTGTGACCATTCTAGGACCCTCATGCAATATTATGGCCTTGGTTGTGGCAGTTTTAGGGCTTTGATGATTTTTTTTGATGTTTCAATGGTGCTTGAGTGACCAACCATGCTTCTCATCATTTTGCCATTAAAATAGCCCCTGTCCATGCATCTTTGACATGTTATATCCACTATTATGTGTTTAACAAATTCTTGAATCTTTATCCTAACATGTTTTTGGATATATTCATGTATTTCCTTGCTTTTTGATGAATTTCAAGACATAAAAATGTTGTTTTGGAAATTCTAACATTTTTTTGCCCAAATATGACCATATCATCTCCTATAACATGACCTTGATGTCATCTCCATGTATTGTACTTGTCACCTTGCGTTTTTATCCTCTTTCCTATATCAAAATACCATCTTTGGCTTGTTTGAATGGGTTATTCATGTTCCTCATTATGTATGTTGCATTATGTTCACAACACTTTTGTCAAAAATGTTTGCTTGCTTGAAAAAAAAAAATCTAATTTTCAAAAATAATCTCAAGTTAAGTCTATGCTACCTTTGATAGATGGAGACTAGTATCTGTTTAATGTTTTCAAAAATTGGTCTTGCAATCTTGGAGACAAACCAAACATTTCAGGTCTGGATCCATTGTGAAACAAGTTCTTATTTTTCAAATTAAAAAAAAACCTTTTACTTGATAAAAGATATAATAAGCCAAGATCTTGAGCTTAAGACCTTCATTTGCGGCATGGTCAATGGGTTGTTTCATCATCTCAAACTACTCTAGGATTATGGAATGAACTCATCATGCCCATATCAGTCTTTTCAATGTGTTAAGTATGTTTGGACCTCCATGGCTCGAGTTTAACCCCAAGAAACCTGAAAAATCCAATAACCCCTATTTTTGCCTATGGTGGCACTGTAGTCTGGATTTGAAATTTTATTGTAAAATCATAAATGATTTTTATAGAATTTTATGATATTTTTCTATTAAAATGCATTGAATTATTTTTCCAAAGGATTTTCGTTTGCCATTGGATCATCCCAAATGAGCAAATTATAATTTGTTGAACTTTTGCTATCAAAAACCTTTAGAACCAGTGCACTATATTTTTTTAGGCCATTTCAGCCCATTAAATGAATTTTCTATACTATCTAAATAGTTTTCCCAGAAAGTTCACAAAATTCCTTTTTTGAAAAGCTGTTGTTTATGATTTAATGATTTTGGATAAGTCCAAAATGATTTTTCAAAGTCTACAACACCGTTTCCCTTATACATGCTACTAGCGTCGAAACAAGCCTAACTCCAAAAATTAATTTCGCTTAGAAAATTATTTTCTAGGATTTTTGAAATATTTTTATATTAGTCTTCATCATGTTACCTTTCCAACAATACCTTACTTACCCCTGAAGCCTTCGAGTGAACCCAAAATTAATTCAAGAAGGGAGACAACGTGATGTTGTCCCCTATTTTTTAGAATTAAAATTAACCTCTCTCCCAAATCGCCATCATCGAGATATTCAAACTTCTTGGAATGCGTCTAATTGGCTTCCCTATAACACAAGCCCTTTAGTATCGGATCAAGGCTTGAGATTAAAATATATTTTATTCAAATCCTTGATTTATCGTCTTCAAGATACTTTTTTAAAAATATATATAAATAAAATAAATATAATTTTTCTTCTAAATCATCAAAAAACTTTCATTCTTGAGGATATCCAACCCATCTATCCAAGGGGATACTCTAACCTCGTTCTCCACTAAAAAACTAGAATTCTCTTTATCGATTTTATTCAAGATTCTTGATAAAAAAATTTTCATTCTTGGGGATACTCCAACCTCACCATTCCTAGGGGACACTCGAACCTCGTTTTTCACTAAAAAAAACTAGAATTTTTTCTCTCTGATTTATTCATGATTCTTGATTATTTTAAATCATCATAAATTTTCATTCTTAGGGATCCCCTAACCCCACCACTTCGAAGGAATACTCTAACCTTATTTTCCACTAAAAACTTGAATTTTCTCTCATAGATTTATTTAAGATTCAAAATCATCATGAATTTTCATTCTTGGGGAAAACTCTAACCCCACTTTTCCATGGGGATACTCCAACCTCGTTTTTACTCCAAAATCCAAAATTTTTTTCTTTTTTGGATATCCCATATTGTTTCAATTAAAACCTTTTTTCATCTTTCAAATTACCATGAAATTTGAATACGTCTCTAAATTGTCATTCTGGTTATTCTTCAACAATCAAAGGCAATTACGAGATACATTTTGATCATCCCTTCTTTTTATGTTTTTTGGTTTGTGATTGTTTGTTTGTGAAATTATTATATTCCTTTTTGTCCTACTAACACATTTCCTTTTTGTAGCGACCATTATGCATTGATATTTAATAATGGTTTTCAAAAAATTTATAGAGGAACGTTCCGTGTTAGTACCTCTCGAGTGCCTATCACATAATATTTGAATTTTCAAAGTTTAACTTGAAAATTATTTTCATTAAAACCCCTATGTTCCTTATACCTTCATGACACATGACTGATATAAATTTTTTTCAAAACCCAAATCTATAATTTTCACAAAGATTCATTCATTAACGGGGATTACACCTAAATAATGTCCAAATGGAACCAATTAAATCAAAATCTAAGCAAGATATACTTAGCAAATACAAATTTTGGGTGTCGTAGGGATGCTAATCCTTCCCCATACATAACCAACTATTGAACGCAACCAACAAATCTTTGGACCTTGTAGACCTTGAAATCAACATTTGAAGTTTCATAACTCAGAATATTGTTTTCAATAGGCATCCGATCATGTCTACCCCGAAATAATCGATGGTGGCTCCAAATTTATACTTACTTCATGGTAACCTTCTAAGACTAGTTGATAAGTGATTCATCTGATAGTCTTTCTCCCCTTTATATTACCATGCCTAATTCAAATCTCATTCAAGGGATAACCTAAAGGCTTAACCACACCACCATATATATCTTTTAAGTTGTGTATGCCCACTTTAGATCATTTGGAAAGAAGAGAAAATGGGTACGTGGCTGTAGTAATGACTATTTAGAATTAAGTCAATTGAGCAATTCATCTCAATGACTTGATCCCCAAAAATAAGAAAAATAATAATGTTAGGGCCTTTAGAAATAAAAAATAATAATGATATAGATATATATAAGAACGAGAGGTATACCTTGGGCTGGTAAAGATTCATATCCGTGCTATGTTGTGACTGCTTGGCGACTCCACTAGGGACTGATAAAGGAGTCAGGCCTAAAATTAATTACATGTTAACTAAATTTTGATTAATTTGATTTCAATTGGCATTTAACTATAATTCCTGATATTTTTAAAATGAATTTTTTGTTATATTTTTTATTTATATGGAAATTCTAGTATTTATTGTCAATATTTTTTACTAACCCTTTTATTTCTTTTGCAGCATTATTTTCTACGGCATTTAGTATAGGTTTTTTATTATTTTTGAAATGCTAAGTTATAAGAGGTTTATTCGTTCCCTTGCACACATTGTGCACATGCATATCATTAGATTCTCCTTGAGGCATATGGAGAGTGTATAGGTTAAACCTAATATTTTAGAAAGGGGTGACGTAGCTTTGCCTTTTGAGATATTGGCTTCTGTTTAGGCCAGTGAAAAACCTATCGAGCGTAAATTCCTACGTTTGCGTAAGTGTTAGCCTCGTTACAAGCATGGAATATACTACCACTCAAGTTTAACACTTTTTAACATAAACTCACAATGGGTATGGATTAGATTACCTTGCCAATTCTTTACAGACTCAAGGAATAATTCGAGAACCTATTTAGATGTCTAGCCCGAACCGCTTATAATGAATAGTAAAGGTTTCACCAAGTTAGAGCCATGCCCGATTTTAAAAGTTACCAAATTAATTACACATGAGGGATCGTTTCTAACCTTTTACTCTTATAATTTGATTTTCTTGATATTAATAAATGTATAATGTGTTAGTATGATAAGTTTTACTTTTATTTCTCTCATAGACTTGTTATATTATGAAGAATTACTTTAAATTTTGGCATGACATCCATATCCCATGAAAACTTATAAATTTAATGATGCATTTTTTTTTTACATCTGCATGGTTCATATTTTTATTTGTTTATATACTCATGCATTCATAATTTCTATAATATACTAAAACTATTCTATTCATTGCATTTTAAGGATCCAAACATGAATGATAATTTAGAGGCAAGAATTAGCATGTTATAGTCCATCCAAGAGGAATTTGAACACAGTGTTCATGGAATGAAAGTATCGCTTGCATAAATATTTGAAATAACTATTGGCATTCTTGAAAGGGAGTCTTTCAAAGAAGCTTCATCGTCTATATTAGGTCAATTAGGCATGACCTTGACAATTCAGTTGAAAGCATAAGTTAGTACTTTAGAAAGAACTATCAAAGAACTCAGATAAGATGTGTGAGAAGTAAAGAGATAACTTTTAAAGTTGATAGAAAGGATGAGGGATTGGAATCAAAGCAGAATGAATTGCCCTCAAAAGTCATTATCATCATTTCCCTTAATCCATCCTACCACTGTCACTAACTCAAAAGTTAAATCGAGCATATCTATAAGGGAGGATTTTGATCCATGGCCAATTCAGATAACTAAAAAGAATATGTGTAATCTCCCATCATTCCAGATTAACCTAAACCTTTTCAACATTTTAGCACTCCCTAGTCATCCTTAGGCTCTGGTATGAGCAAGAAATCACAACCAAATCAAAAAAAAAATTGATTTAACTAAATGCCACTAACCTGTAAGAATATGTATCGTTATTTGCTCTAAATTGATTAGTCACACTTGCTTATGCTAAAACCCATGAAATCTTACATAAAAAAGGGTATGATCCTCAGGCGTATTGTGAGTACCATGCTGGAGTTTAGGGACACTCTATCAAGGACTGTACTCAATTTAAAAACAAGATGGAAAGCATTATGGAAGCTAAAGCATTAAGTTTCAAAAAATAAAAAGTGCATCGGATAGAACTTACTACCAAATTATTTGCAAACCATTTACTTCAAGGGGTTGAAAACAATCAAGACATAATCAATTTGATCTGATTCCCATCCCCTATGCTGAATTGCTATCGTAACTTGTTTGGAACCATTTTCTGATGCCCTTATGGATAGAACTGCTAAAACCTCCATTCCTAAGTGATTATAATGCCAATGAGCAATGCGATTATCACTCTTCCAATCAAGGTCACTTAATAAAAGATTACCTCCAGTCGAAATACAAAGTTAGGGAATTCATCTAATTAGGAATATTGAGTTTTAAAGGGAAAAAGGTCAAGTTCCTTTTTGAATTTGATAATTAAACCTTTTGGCTAAAGGCAATAAAGTGTTAAGGGGTGTAGACACCTTATTTTGTCTGGGTTAATTTTTAGCAATCTGGGACATGGATGTGAAAGGGGACGTCAGAAGCTTTATTAAGAATTTTATTAAGAACTATTAGTGTTAATACCCTTTCATCAGGAAATTTTGTCATGAACTTTTGTTAAGAAAAACTTGTATTAGAAGTTTTATAAAAACCTTTGTCAAAATCTCTTCAGTGGCACCCTCTTCAAAGCCCACAAGTTAGTGGCACATTTTTAAAGCCCACAAGTCAGTGGCATCTTTTTAAAGCCCATAAGTTAGTGGCATCTTTTCAAAGCCTATAAGTTAATGGCACTTCTTCAAAGCCTATGAGTCAGTGGCACTACTTCAAAGCCTACAAGTCAGTGGCACATTTTTAAAGCCCACAAGTCAATGGCACCCTTTTTAAAGCCCACAAGTTAATGGCACCTTGTTCGAAGCCCATAAGTCAATGGCACCCTATTCAAAACCCATAAGTCTATGGCCCTCTTTCAAAGCCCACAAGTTAATGGCCCTCTTTTCAAAATCCACAAGTCATTGGCACCCTCTTTAAAACCCACAAGTCAGTGGCACCCTACTAAAAGCCTATAAGTAAGTGGTACCTTTTCAAAGCCAACAAGTCAATGGCACCATTTTCAAGGTCCACAAGTCAGTGGCACCCTATTCAAAACCCATAAGTTAGTGGCATCCTGTTCAAAGGCCACAAATAAGTGGCACCCTCTTCAAAGCCCACAAATCAGTGGCACCATCTTCAAAGCCCACCAGTCAGTGGCACCTTTTCAAAGCTCATAAGCTCTATTAAAAGCCTACAAGTCAATGGCACCCTTTCAAAGCCCACAAGTCAGTGGCACCTTTTTAAAGCCCATAAGTCAGTGGCACCCTCTTCAAAGCCCATAAGTCAGTGGCACCTTTTTCAAAGCCCACATATTAATGGCACCCTTTTTAAAGCCCATAAGTTAGTGGAACTTTTTTCCAAGCCCACAAGTCAGTGGCACCATTTTGAAGTTCACAAGTCAGTGGCACCTTTTTCAATGCCCACAAGTTAGTGGCACCATTTTAAAGCCCACACAAGTTGGTGGCACCTAGTCTGAGTCAAAGCTCGCATAAGCTGATGGTACCCAAGTGTCAAAATCCGTATAAGTTGGTGGCACCCATATCAAAGTCCATATTACTCTGTACCTCTCTAAGGGGGCCAAGCCTTAGAAAACTTACCACCCTAGTAGAGAGGGCAAACCCTACAAAATTCACTTAAACCTCTATCAGGGTCATTATGAATATATTGCTCTTACCACAGCAAAGTATTAATTAAAATTAATTACCTTGCAAGTGTTTTGGGGAACATTATTCCATCTCGGATAAAATAGTGTCTATTTGTCTTTGCCTTATTCTTGATTCTTAGCAATGGTCAAAGAGGGGTAGCTATAGACACTTTATTTTGTCAGGGTTAATTTTTGGCAATCTAAGACATGGACGTGAAAAGGGGCAATGATCGTTGCCTGAAAAAAGTTTTTCTTGAGGAGGTCAAGAATGCCTATTGATCATATTGAAAAAAATGCAAAGATATGGCATCCAAAGACGTTGTTCTAGGTGTTCAAGGATAAAAGACATGGGAAAATTCATAATTTTGCCTGAATGTATCGATACATGGTCCTCGTATATCGATACAATGCTCCAATGACCTAAAAATTTGAAATGTCCTTATTTGTATTGATACATTACATATTGCATCGATACTTAAGTTTGTGCATCGATACATGAATTCATGTATCGATACTAGGCCATGGTAAAACCAAAACTTGTATTCTGTAAAGTATATGTATCGATACATATCAACATGTATCGATTAAATGCTCCATTGTATAGATACAATGGTTCATTGTATCGATACAATTTCTTCAATGTATTGATACATGAAGGCTATTTTCCATGGTCGGAGCATTTTTAACTTGTCCAGAATTAATCCAAAGCTTAATTTTAACTCATTTTTGCATCAAAAAAGATCAAAACCTATATCAAATTATGAATTTGGACTTGTGAATTAATTAAAATATTTTTTGAAGTCTAAATTAGATCATAAAGGGTTAATGTCATATAATCACCTTACTCCTCCCTTGTTTATTGACAAAGATCACCACCAGCCACTCTACTTGTTGGTATCTGATTTCAGCAATCAAACCAACCACCTTATATGCATCATATTGGCAGTAAATTACTTCCTACAGCCACCCTATAGCCATCAGCTATCACAACTTTGTCCCCTTGAGAAAAAACCAAAAACATCTCTAAATTAACTCTAAAATGCTGGTATAAATAGGCCATTAATATCTCATCTGAATGAACTTTTTTTCCAACTTATTTTAGCTCTCCAAAGTCATTCAAACATAAAAAAAATAGAATCCCGTAGGCCTTCACTTAGCATCCAAAAACATCCTCAAAAACTAACTCCCAGCTACTATACACTCTAAAAAATCATCCTCACCCATACCAAAACTGAAGCCTTTATTTTTCTCATGTTTTTTGCTAATTAACAATAAGGAAGAGAGGGGAATTTTGGCCTTCTCTGCTGCTCCAACCACTTGACAAAAATTGAAGCTTTCGTGGTATAACTTCCTACTTAATCATTTTTTTTTTCGATTTTTGAGCATCTTCATCATTTTAGTGAGTTTTTCGTTCTTCCACCACCTTCTTAGGATTCTCATGCATTATTATGGCTTTGGTTGTGGTAGCTTAGGATTTGAATGCCATGATGCCCCTTTTAATGTGCAAAGTGTCTCATTTCATCCTCATTATTTTTTGATAGCTTTTGTTCATGCATTTTATGCCATATTCATGCATCATGTTATGTTCAATCCATGCATAAATCCTTAGCCTAGCATATTTCAAGTATGTTTATATGTTAGCTTGCATTTTACCATGAATCATTGTCATTTTTAGCATGCTTCACTTTATGAGATATATGCATAACACTTTCTTTGTCAAGATCGTTGGTAAAGTTAGCATCCCATTCATGTTATGTGCAATCCCTTTGTATGTTCATTGTCTTCCCTTTGTCAAGTGCATGTTTGATGGTTGTCAAAAAAATTGATTTTCAAAACCTCTCCAAGCCAAGCATGTTAACCTTCACCAATAAGGATTAGCATGGACTTAGCATTTTCCTTAAAGTTAGCTAAAAATCTTAGGGAAAATTAAGTTTTTTAGATTTGAAATCTTGGTTAAACAAGCTTAAATCTTTTGATTTTCCAACGAAAATAGGCCTGCACTTGTTCCTAAAATGTTTGTGCCTTGCTTTTGAGTTAAAACTTTGAGTGGTATGATTAACGGGCTACTTCATCATCCCAAACTACTCCAAGGCTGTGCAAATGAGTTTGTGATGCTCATGCCACTCTTTCCCTTAAGTTATGGCTGTTCGAATGTCAATGACCTGGGTTGGACCCAAAAACATGAAGAAAAATAAAAAATATCCCCTACTTTGCTTTGTCCCCTACTGGTAGCACAATTATTGCCAATTGAAAAATGTGTTTAAAATCCCAAACAATTTTTCATTAATTTTTTGATATTTGTCTCTCAAAGTGTGTTAAATTCTCTTTAAAATGATGTCTTATTCACCCCTAAATCATTCCAGATGAAAGAGTTATGATTTTTCAAATCTAAACTATATAAAACCCCTAAAATCAGCAATATGTATTATGATCGGGCTGTTCAGACCCAATACATGATTTTTCCAAATCCTTGAAACATTTTTCCTAAAAGATTTATGGAATTCCTTTTTCAAAAAGGTATCACTTGCAATTTTTTGATACCAAATGACTTCAAGGTGATTTTTCAAATTTTGACACACCTTGTCCTTTGTATGCTCTGCTAGCAGCGTAATTAATCCAAACTTGAAAATTTATTCCCCCAAAAAGTGACTTTTTGGGATATTGAAAATATTTTTAGATTGACCCTTCTTGAGTTAGCTTTCTAACGGTGTCTTGTCCACCCTCTAAGGGCTTCAAACCAATTTATTTGAAATTTTGAGACACCTTGTCCTTCGTATGCTCTACAAGCAGCGTAATTAATCCAAATTTGAAAATTCATTCCCCTAAAAAGTAACTTTTTGGGATATTGGAAATATTTTTAGATTGACTCTCCTTGAGTTACCTTTCTAATGGTATCTTGTCCACCCTTTAATGCCTTCAACCCAATTTAGAATAAATTCAAAAAATGGGATAGCATGATGTTATCACCTACTTTCAATTATGGTCAGAATTGAGTTGTTTTTTAAGCTTTATCTCGAGACATTCGAATGTCACTGTATCACCCCGAGCAGTTTCTAGAACATGCTCTGACCTTCCATAGGCTCGTATCAAGGCGCGATTATTTTTTATTTTATTTTCACATCTTTACCATACTCACTCACAGTAATTTTTTTATAAAAAAGTGTTAAAATGCTCACTTATTTTTTAAATCACAAAGTTTTGTCAACTTAAGTTTTCCAACTCGACTTCTTTAAAGGGTGTCAGACATGTCACTTTCGGGGATACTATAACCCTGACCTTCCAAAAGGATACTCCAACCCTTATTTTTTCAAAATAGTTAAGATTTAAAAATCTTCATTTCTCAAAATTATTCATCATCTTCGGGGATAATCCAACCCTATTTTTTTGAAGGGATACTCCAACCCTGTCTTTCAACTACAATTAAATTTTTCTTCTTCCCAGATTTCTAAGAACGTGTCAAGAGTCAAGCCCTTTTTTATTTTTTTTTTTAAAAAACCTTGTTCAATAAAGGAACCTAGATCCATCTTAAAAATTGTTGATTTGGTTATTCCTAGATAATCGATGCCAATTATGAGATAAATTCCAATATTCCATCCCTTTTTTTATCATTATATTGAATAGTCATGTTATGTTACTTCATTCATTGCCTTATTAACGTGATTTCTTTGTGATGATTATTCACATTCATATTTTCAAATCATTTCAAGTAAATTTGAAGGTGATGTTCCACGTGGGTATCTCTCCAGTGCCCAAAATGGAATATTCCATTTTCAAAGTAAAATTTATAGGTCATTTTTACTAAAAATTTCTATATTCCAATCTATCCAGGGTGTAAATGAGATTAATTCTTTTTATCAAAACTTGGATTTGTATTTCTATAAAATTCATGTAATAAAAGAGGGTTATTGCAAAATAGTGATGAGTTAAGATCAAAAGAATTGAAACTGAGATAAGACATAACTAGTAAGGTACTGATTTTGGGCATCATGAAGAGGTTCGTGCCTCATCGTGTGTAACCAACTCTCAAACTCAAATGAAAAATCTTTGTACCACACAGACCACGGGATCGATGTTTCGAGTTTTATAACTCAAGAAATAGGTTTCAATAGCATCCGATCATGCCTAGCCTAAAATGATCGGTGGGGACTCCAAGCGTTGGCCATTTTGTGATGGTCATCCGAGACTAATAAGATGAGCAAATTTGTCTTATGGTCCCTCTTACTTTATCACAAGTCAAGAATCCATACTTTCTCATTTTCATCATGTTGTGAAGGAAAAGTCTTGGTCAAGAAGATATTTCTCAGTCAGAAAAATATTTTAAGTCGTATACACCCTTAGATCCGCAAGGATCCACCCTGAGGTACATTGCGATAGCTTGGTGACTCTGCTGGGGATTGTATAGAGAGTTAGGCCAATAACTAGATGTGTCTTACTAGGTTCTCGGTTTCTTTGATCTTCGATCATTATTGAACTATGACCTTTTTTTCATTTTGTCAACTAATCTTTTGTCTGACATGATTGTCAGGATTGTTTTATTTTCGAATAATTATCGGTTTGATAAAAATGGTAATACGGGAGTAAGCAAAAAGTTTTGATCATTTCCTCGTCACACACCATGCACTTGCATATGCAATAGAATCCCACTAAACTCTATGGCGAGGTTATAACCCAATCATTAAGAGGAAGTGAGCTATCCGCCTTCATGAGTAACCCTTCGCAAAGGTATAGCAATAACTTCTCGGATGTAAATTACCAATGTCTCTCGTGAGTAGCCCTTTGCATTTGCATAAGGAAATACATACATTGGATTAAACCCATTCTGCCAAACCCACAATGGGCTTAGGATTGGGGTGCCTCGACTGTTCTTGTCAGATAAAGGAGTAATTCATATACTTATTTAGGCATCAACTTAAACCTTATATAGTGAGCCTCATGAGCTAAACCATGTCAAACCATACTAGAACATTGCTAGAACACCTAGAGAACAGGGTCACTCAAGAAAACATTCCTAACCTTTATTCTCAATTACCATAACTATGCAGGTGATAATGAGTGTACAATTATCACCTGCATCAGCATATTTTTTATCATTTATCAAGGCATGTTGTCGTGCTACCCAAATGATGGTTAACCTCTATCTAAATAAGTGACGGTGAGCAAAAACCATTGTTCATAATGTCTTATGCTGTAAACCATTATGCTGTTCGAGTCATGGCATAATGCATATATACACTAGTGGTGATAAGTGAATATTACTATTGATCAGTTATTTTATCACCTCATGAAGGGTAAGTTGTATCCGGACATGTTGATACATTGCCTGTTTCTCGTCTCATCACCTTGGTTGATACATGTTATGCATTTTTTTTATGTTATTAAATTCTTGAATTCCCTACATTTGTCTCTTATGTATTTCACTAACTCATTTTCCTTTTGTTTTTTGTCTTGGCACATGCATTATCTGATCATAATTATCATGATTATCATCATTCTAGGGCAATTATTTTGGTTCGGTGTTTAGCAAGGGGCATCATTGATGGAGCAACAGCTCATCTCCACCATCAAGTCCTCTAAAAATGTCAGAACATGGTTAGAAGTTCTCCAGCATTAAGACGAAGATATCTTCAAACTTGATTACATCTTAAAAATGCATGAAGAGGTCAAAATCGATTTTTGTCAAAATGACTGTTGGGGACTGAAGCACATTTAGACAGTTGGGACAACAATGAGAAAGAAGCCTTCATTAAAAAGTACAAGGATATAGCTTTTTTACTTCGAGTTTAGTTGGATGATGGCTTGTTGGGAGTAGCAGCACAGTTATGGAATACAGCCTACTGATGTTTCACCTTTAACCAACAAGATTTAGTCCCTACCATTGATGAGTACACAGCTTTGTTTAACATAGAAAAGGCCAAGTCAAACCAAATTTACTACAAAGCGCTAACACCTTCTATGTTCAAGAAAAGGTTAAGGCGAGTTCTTGGGCCATAGAAGCCTGGGTTGATAGTAACATCAAAGTAAAAGGGAGCAGCGAATGTATCTCTTGGGCTAGCTTGAAAGAGACAATGGTAAATATTTCTAATCAAAACAAAGATCAAGATGTCTACGCTCTGGCAATCTATGGGCTTGTTATATTCCTAAAGACTTTAGGTTATGTAGAGGCGGCAGTTATATATTTTTTTTCTCACCTAAGTTGCAACATCAACCCTGCTTCCGCTATCATCATTGAAACTATTCACGCTTTCAGCTTCTGTAAAAGAATGGGAATATAAAGGTTTATTGGATGCACCTTATTACTTCAGATGTGGCTCCTAGGTTATCTCTGTGTTAGGAAAAAGAGAGCCAAGCAAAATTTTTTTCTTTATGATCAGTCCTCTTTCCACGGCATTAGAGGAAAAATGTCATTAAAATAAGACAAAAAAGCATTGGGTCAAGGAGTTACGAAACATCAAGGAGGAGGAAGTCATGTTAAGAGCCCCGTAGGTGTTCGCTCAGTCGATTATGTACAGATGTGGAGACTACACTTGTGTACCACTTTTAGGATTATGGGGAAGTACCAGTTATGCTTCTCTATTGGTATTATGTTAGTTCCAGTGCTAGGAATTCATCCCGCTCTTCGAAGATTTAGGACATTGAGATTTTGATATGGAGAGCCCAATTATAAAGCGAAAGTCCAATTAGCTTTCCAAGCTAGGAAGAAGATCCATTGTATGGAAAGACACTAGAGAAGAAGCCCCACCATTCCTGGATACAAAGAATGGAGACTCTACCTTATCAATGACCCATTTCCACTACAAATCCTAATAGAAGAGCCAGTTTCTAAGATCGTGCTACTTAGGAGGGAGTTCAAATAAGAAAAGGCATTCTTTGTCATAGAAATCTATCAACTTAAGGAGGAAAAAGGCTAGCTGAAGATGGATATCTATCTTAGGAGTGATGAAATAGATCAAGTCATCAAAGAAAGGGATCACCTTAAAGATGACCTCAAGAGCTTAACCAAGGATTATGTGGCGCTCCAAAAAGCTAACAAGTCCCAACGTGTTGGTATGACATTAGTCGAATGGGAAGCCAAAGTTGCCACTCTTAATCGCAAGCTGAATCAGCAAAAAGAAAAAGTTAGAACCAGTAAAGAAAAATTCACAAGGGCACATGCTCTTGCCTCCACCTACCACTGAAGAAATCAAAGACTCGAGACCCAAATACGAGATGCGAGAGCTGCTAAGGTTGAAAATAAAGCCCTCACCTATAGAATCTAGGCGTTAGAGCAGTCTCTCCAAATTCGTTAAGGTCATATCAATGAACCAACAAGGGCTTCCGAGTAGCACGAACTAGATTGGCAAGCAATAATTAACCAAGCACATTTGAACTACCAAGTACAACATCAACACCTTACTGAACAAGTTCAGATGGCTCAACGAGAGGCGGACAACATGATTGAGGTGAATTGGTCCATAAGGTGAGACATTGTACTTGTTAGAGATCATGAGCAATAACTTTTAGGCTTTTTTGATCTTGTGATTACACAATGTAATCACATTAGATATTTTTAGATGTAATCATGTTGCAAGAAAAAACCTTTTTGTGGCTCTATGAATGATGTTATTGACAAAGCTGTTATAGGAATCAATTGTCTCAAATGCATTTGCACATTTAATTTCATTATTTTGTTCTATACACTTGTATCTATCATTCATTATCTAAACTCATCATTGCATCATAAACACTCAACAATAAATACATTTTAACGTGAAAATCTACTACGAGAATTGGTCTATAAAAATGCAAGGGATTCTGAGGTCAATCAGTAAAACAAAACCTAACATCCTACATTGCTACAACACACAATGTCACAAACAAATCATGGAGAATGATCATGAAGCTCGTGTTGAGCAACTTGAGTTAATGGTTAAGGAATCACAGGACCAGATGCTCTATCAGCAAAGTGAAATGCAAATTCAAATTGCGAGACTTATGGAACTAATAATAGCCTCCGTGAAAGAAAAAAGGTAAGCCAGCACTATTAAAATAAGGGGTGATCCCTCCAACACTAAAAGTCCCCTTACTAATAATCTAGAACCCACTCAAGTGGAAACTAGACAAGAACAATGGCTCACTCCTACAATTGCCTCTCACGTTTCATTAGTCATCTACCTAAATCCCATTACGGTAGGTTAATTCATTCTCAGTACTTAAAGGGTTAACATAGAAGTTTCATCACTGATTCGATAAACCTTGATCATGAAGAACTAAAGAAAATAGAAGTTCAAAAGTCCACCATGACTGCAAAAGAAATGAACAAATTCTAGCTACTGGAAAAACACCTCTAAGCTATCGAAAAGAGTGACAAGTTCAAAGCTCTTGATGCGCAATTGCTGTTTTTAGTGTCCAACCTTGTTATTCCCCTAAGTTCAAGGCCCCAATTTTAAAAAATTCAATGATTCCACTAACCCTTCTATCCACATCTAAATGTACCTACAAAAAATAGCTCAGTGCGAGAAAGATGAAAAGCTCTTTACCCACTGCTTCTAGCATAGCCTCACTGAGGTAGTGGCTCAGTGGTATATCGAGCTAGACAATGAAAAAAATATAATCATGGGCTGACTTGGCTAAGGCCTTTCTAAATCAATACCAGCACATGTCAAATTGGGCACCAGATCGACTTTCCCTGATGAATTTTCAGAAAAAGTCGACTGAAGTTTCAGGCAATACATCCAAAGTTGGGGAAAAAAAGTAGCCCTAGTACAGCTTCCTTTTATAGAAAATGAGATGACAGTTACTTTCATTCATACCTTACGTGCTCCTTATTACGAAAAGCTCATAGGAAATGCAACTTAAAAATTTATAGACCTAGTCCTCTCTAGAGAAATGATTGGTGTAGCCATTAAGAGTGGTAGAATGTCTACCGAGGAAACATCTGGAATAAGCAAGAAGCCTACTGCTAGTAAGAAGAAGGAAGGATATGCTAATGCCATAAGATGTACTAGCTTGTTTCAGCCAAAACGACATCAAATATCGACCCTCACTGCCCAAGCACGCTGTATTCTCACCCTATCATAATACCCCTACAGCTAATTAATGCGATTACCTACAACCTATCCTTTGTAATCCCATCCAACCCACCATAAAGCTACTTTCCATAAGTTCACCAAAGTACCAATTGAATAACCAATAATGCGCGTGGCAATCGAGGTGCAAATCAATGAAGACAGCATTTTGATCCCATCCCTATGACCTTTAAGGAACTCTACCAAACCTTGCTCTAAAATCATTTAGTGGCCCCAATCTATGTTCTAGAAAAGAAACCATCATGCTCGTAATGGTACAATCCTAATGCCCATGGTGTATATCATGTTGGGGTAGTAGGGCATGACATTGATAACTATATATCTTTCAAATAAAATATGCAAAATCTAATTAACTCAAAAGTCTTGCAGTTTGGGATGAACCAGGGACCAAATGTCACCTCAATCCTTTACCAAACCCTATTGAGCCAGCTACAAACATGATCAGCATTAAGAACAAATATAAAGTCAAGACAAGCATAAAGGATGTAAGGATGCCAATGTTCTTGGTCTGCCAGGCATTGATTCTAGTCAAATTACTCAACGCAATAGAAAAATTAGAAAACAATCCTGACAACTTTTGTGACTTCCACACAGTTATAGGTCATACCCTACAAACATGCAAAAAGTTCAGGTCCACGGTTCAAAGATTTTTTATGAAGGCCAGATAAAATTCTATCATGAAACCACACTTGCTGCTGAATCCACCAACATGATAGAGGAATAAACCACGTAGCTATTTTACGAGAGAAATTGACCCCTCATTCTTTATGGCAAGTTAACTCTTGAGGTTAGTTTTTTGACACCTACATCCAAGTTACTTGTGGAGGTACCTAAATTGTTCCCATATAAGAATAATAAAGCTATCCTATGGAAGTACGAGAATCAAGTAGTGATGATCAAAGAACTAACTCCTATAATTATTGCAATGGAACTATCGGGAGTTAGTCATCTAACAAGTAACGACAGGTGTTACGCTCTCCAGCTCAAGAAAAATAGAAAGTTGATACATCTCCAAGCATGGTACCACTTAGGCTCAAGCAAAAAATTTTGAGCATGAGAAAGTCGAGGAAGCAGTAAGTAAAAGAGAAGCCACCGAGTCCCTCAAGTTCGTCAAGCACAATGAATACTACATTGTAGACCAATTAAGCAAGCAACCTGTAAAGATTTTTATGCTATCTCTGCTTTTTAATTTAGAGGTTCACCAAAATACATTAATGAAGGTGTTAAATAAAACATATGTGCCATCGGACGTCTCTGTGGACAAATTGGATCGACTAGTGAACAACATTATGGTTGATAATTATATCTCCTTCACTGATGATGAGATCCCACCCAGAGGTAGGGGCAGTTATAAAGCTCTATGTATCACTACTAATTGCAAGGGATGTATTTTGCCTAAAATACTCATAGACAATTGGTTGACCCTTAATGTTATGCCTATGACTACATTAAGCAAACTCCCTGTCTATCAGTCGAACATCAAGACTAGCCATACCATAGTCCAAGCTTTTGATGGAACATGTTGGAAATATCATAATTCAATTCCAGATAGGCCCATGTACATATAAAGTTGACTTTCAAGTTGTGAACATTAACTCA